>VZTU01002266.1:0-13331 GCA_013400835.1 Zapornia atra | reverse complement strand
CAGAAAAAGAGACAAGTTTAGAAATGGGGATAGTTTCATTTGTTTTCAAACTGGGAAAATTTACATGCAAGTGACCATTTAAAAGAATGTTTTCCAAAATATACAGGGTTGATCTTCACACAAACTGCTTTGCAAACCAGAAAGCTTCTCAGATTAACATTATAAAGGTATTAATGTTTTATTGTTGTGCTTCCTATGTCTTAATTTATTTAACTATTCATCATAAAGCCAGCCAAGGAGACAAAGAAGGATTCCCATATAGCCAAAAATCAGTAACACTGCACACACTGCTAAGCCCTGGAACCACAAAATCATGGAATGATTCAGACTTGAAGAGACCTCACCATTTTGCCCAACCTCCTGCTCAGAGTCCAAGAAAGAGATTCTTGACCCAGGATTATCAGTGTTAGCAACTTATATTCTGTTAGTTCTTACTACTGCTTTAGCGTTGATACTAAGTACTAGGTTATTTTAATTACTGCAGAGAATGAAGCAGAAAACAGGAAGCTTTCAGTAATTACAAAGTAACTGAGAAAAATCTTTAAAGAGCAGAAAGAGTCCTAAACTCTTACCTTGCTGAGCTCCATATATTTCTTTGCTTCTCCACTTGCACTGGCTACTGCAGGTTTTTTACTCAGCAAAGCTGCTTTACACCCTTTGATTTTAAGGGAATGATATGGAGGAACAAGTGATCCAGTTTGTGTCAACTTGGACTGGAACAATTGATTAATGACTACATTTTCACTGGCTGGGAAAAAAAGAGAAGAAATCAATGCATGAAGATAAAATACACATTAGAAAATTGTATACAATCTATTTGGAAGCAAAAAGACACACAGTAGGGGACAGAATTAAATAAATAATGGTTTTATTGCTATGGTAATTTTATTATTTATACTTATTTTATTAATTAGACTGAAATAAACAAGTGGACAAAACAATATTATATTTTGTTAGTTACCAAAGAATACTCAATAACTAAAGATGTGAGCTATCAGTAACGCTATTTTTAAACTTATTCCCATCCTATGCTGAACAAAACAGGGCAGGAAATAAAACCTTTCAGACTATGATCTGTCTAAATTTAATCACCTCTGAATTTCATTTCATTAGAGACTTCCAGTTATGTCTATTAAAGCAATATAAGAGATGCATTCTGCGTATTCACCTAACATGTAGTGTTTAGAAATGATCAAGGTATCTGTCAGAAAGAAAGTATAAAAACTAATCTACAGCAAAGGGAAAAAAATAATATGGTAAGGAATGAAAAAAAAAGGGCGAAGAATAGAACTGTAGCAAACTGGGTTCATATTTTTCTACATCAAAACCACACTTACAAACATTTACAGAAAAAAAGACAATGTCATATATACATTGATGGAGTGGTGATAATTAGTACCCAAAAATATACTTACAAGAGGTGTTTTTAAAAACAAAAATTTGAATTTTAAAATAAATAGGATACTTTATACTAATTTCAGTCAAGTTATGCTTTATGAGATTCTGGTCATGGGCTTTTTAAGATGCTGTTTGTACTGCCACAGCACTAATAAGTATTCAAAACCTGTTCTGTGATACATCCTTAACCATTCTTAATTTTAATTACTTTTTTTATTAAGAACTAACAAGCTGGCATTATGATCACATGCATCATGTGAATAAAACAGAAGATAAAAGGGAAAAGCATCATAAATAATGTCATCAAGTTTAGTATAGCAGGTAGAAATACTGTTTGCTCTTTATTACCTGTCTAAAGATCTATTTAGTAGATGCTTAAATGCAATAGATAAGTTTCCCTTTTTCTGTGGAGATTACTATTTCTTACTTAACAGGAATAATAAAATTATGAGGAAGATAGTAAAGCAAATACTTGAAACAAGCAGCAGACATAGTAAACCTCCATATTTTAAAACTATGGATAAATGTAGTAAGTAGCATTAGGAAAGACAGTAAAATTATCTCTCTCGAATTAAAACAGATAAAAACTATGTCAATAGTCTCTTCTGATTTATCTGTCAAGTAGGTATGTTCCACATTCTTACACTACACCCACATAAAAATTACTTTAATGTTGTTAGCATATTTTAAAGTTTTGATTAAGGAATCTAAATTAAAGGTATATGTCTACATAATTTATGAAATTCAGCAAGGACAAGTTTAGGGTCCTCCACCTAGGGAGGAATAACCCCAGGCACCAGTATAGGTTAGGGGCTGACCTGCTGGAAGGCAGCTCTGTGGAAAAAGACCTGGGAATCCTGGTGGACAACAGGTTAACCAAAAGCCAGCAGTGTGCCCTCAAGGCCAAGAAAGCCAGTGGTATCCTTGGAGGTATCAAGAAAAGCGTGTCCAGCAGGTCAAGGGAGATTCTTCTCCCCCTCTACTCTGCACTGGTGAGGCCTCATCTGGAATACTGTGTGCAGTTTTGGGCTCCCTAGTTAAAGAAGGACAGGACTGGTATTATTTAATATCTTCATCAATGACACTGACGATGAGGTTGAGTGCACCCTCAGCAAGTTTGCAGATGACACCAAGCTGAGTGGTGCAACTGACACGCCAGAAGGACAGGAGGTCATCCAGAGAGACCTGGACAAGCTGGAGAAGTGGGCCCAGGCGAATCTCTTGAGGTTCAACAAGGACAAATCCAAGGTCCTACACCTGGGTTGGATCTTCTCATCAGTATATGCTAGGAGGTGAAGTGACAAAGAGTAACCTTGCAGAGAAGAACTTGGGGGTGCTGGTGGATGGGAAGCTTGACATAAATCAACAATGCAGCCCATATCTTGGGCTGCATCAAAAGGAGCGTGGCCAGTAGTCAAGGGAGGTGATTCTGCCCCTCTACTCTGCTCTCATTGGACCCCACCTGGAGTACTGTGTCCACTTCTGGAGTCCCCAACATAAGAAGGATGTGGAACTGTTGGAATGGGTCTAGAGGAGGGTCATGAAGATTATTAGAGGGCTGGAGCGCCTCCCCTATGAAGACAGGCTGAAAGAGGTGGGCTTGTTCACCCTGGAGAAGGCTCTGGGGAGATCTTCCAGTACCTCAAGGGGCTTGTAAGAAAGCTGTGGAGGGACTTTTTAGAAGGGCATGGAGTGATAGGATATGGGGGAAGAATGTTTTTAAATTGGAAGGGGGTAGATTTAGATTGGGTATTAGGAAAAAATTCCTCACTATGAGGGTGGTGAGGCACCGAAACATATTTCCATGGGAGGTAGTGGATGTTCTCTCCCTGAAGGTGTTCAATGCTGAGTTGCATGGGGTCTTGAGCAGCCTAGTCTAGTGAGAGGTGTCCCTGACCATAGCAGGGGGGGTTGGAACTTGATCGTCTTTAAGGTCCCTTCCAACCCGAACCGTTCTATGATTCTACCAAAGAGGGTACAAAAAAAGGTTGTGAAGATGATTAGAGGACTAGAACATCTCTCTGATGAAGGGAAGCTGAGAGACTTGGGGCTTTTTAGCCCAGAGAAGAGAAGACTGAACGGTGGGGTTCAGGAGGATGGTGCCAGTCTTTTTTCAGTGGTGCCCAGTGACAGGACAAGAGGCATAAACTTGGATATAGGAAGTTCCACCTAAACATAAGGAAGAACTTCTTTACTGTGAGGGTGGCAGTGCACTTGGATAGACTGCTCGAAGGGGTTGTGGAGTCTTCTTCTCTGGAGACATTCAAAATCCACCTGGACACTATCCTGTGCAACTGCTCTAGGTGATCCTGCCCTGGCAGGCTGGTTGGACTAGAAGATCTCCAGAGGTCCTTTCCAACCCACACACTTCTGATTCATTTTGTGATTCTGTGATCCCGAAAGAAATATGTCACGGGAAAAGGTTTTAGGCCTAAGTAATTTTAAAAAGGAGGAATGTGCCCCTTAAATGACTTATATGATTGTAAATATTCCACTTTCAGAATTTTCCCATTAATTATAATTGATATTATTATGACTTCTTAATTATATATACACTTACTCTCAGCATATCAAACAGTTTATATACAATCCTCCATTCTTCCCTTTTAACAGTTGCATAATAATGAAAGTTCAAAAGGAGACAAAACAGAAAGAGTGGTCTCTCTTGCAGAACATACTGGAAGTTGCCATACCTTTTTATACTTTTTGGCAGATTATTGTGCAAATTCCAAGTAGTGAGAACTGGAATGTCTCTAAAACTGTAATTGATAAGATTATATTCAAGATCAATTCTCCTATCCCTTTCTACTTCCTTAATGTACAGTTAGCCTTTAAAATGCATCAGTTATTTTATGAGGGAGTTTAGCTAATTTCACAGTAAAACTGCTAAAACCCAATACATTATAACAGTGGGGTTGATTTGGAAGACAAATATGACACTCAAAAGACCTCTATTTCTATTGAAAGAAATATAAGTGTATAATATATTCAGTGAAAGACTGCAATAGCTGGAGAAAAGACAAATAACATCTCAGGATATACTGACATTTCCCTCAGGAAAATGTTTTGTTTTTTCTTCACAGAAAGGGTAGATGATCAGGGATTTTAATCATCTAATTATGAACCATTAATTAATAAACTGGGATGCATTATTATTAGGACTAATTATATAATATGTACATGGAAATGTATTTAATTTTGTATTTCAATGGACATTTGTATCTATTCATTGAAAAAACATAAGAACGCCCACAAGTTCCTGCTTTTAGAAAGGTTCTCAAGCGGTGAATTGCATTCTACTGGAGGCTCTATGATTTTGGGAGTCTTATTTCCTTTCCTTTCTCTATTTTCTGCAGTTTATTTTTGTTTTAATTAATACTCAATGATTTCTTTAAGTCATACACATCTATCACACAGCACCTTCCTCTTTACATGACATCACGTGATGAAGATGCTTTATGTTCACGAATTCAAAGTTTTCTAAATTAGAGCAAATTTCAAACAGTATGTACATGCTTCAAGAAGATGAGGGTGATCTGTTTTACTGGAAATAAAATGAATACAAATTTCTCTTAAAACTGAAATGAAAATTAAAGTCAAGTTGTAATGTCTTGATTTCTAACAACAGGAACCACAAAACCATTTACTTACTTTTCATTACAAATATGAGATTTTGTGAAAGGGAATCTTTATTTTTTTCTATTGCACCAGCAATTTCGTAAGTAACCTAAAATAAAATAGTGTGACATCATTAGTAACGACTCATGCATCTTTAAAAAAACTCTTACGGCACTGGAAATGAAGCTGGTTTTTTTCCACTCAAAAGTTAAAGGCTGGCACCAGGTAGTGTCCTTTGTTCATTTCTTAGCCACAACAGTACTAACCAGAAAAACTGGTTGGTGTGTTTTGTCAGACTGATTCTGAAATACTTCCACAATGCAAGAAGTTGAATTAAGAGTGTAGTGTAGGGCAGAAGACAGTGTAAATGTCAATTTCCATGTAGGATGAGCAAGTTGCTCTTAGACCACCTCTTTATCAATGGGAAAGTGGCCATGGAACAATCTGAGCCCCAGCTCACACTCAAGACAAGTTCCGGCCATTTATATTTCCTCTGGAGGCAAGTTCAGTCTACAGGTTATGTACAACTCCCATTTACCCTTCTCACAACTATGCACATAAGGATCACCTTAGCTGCCTGATGTAATTTCAAGAACAGTTATCTGACTGTAGAGAAACACGTGGTACATACTCTGATAAGTGAGCAAAACACAAGGCTCTAACCAGCACTACTGTGGATACATCCAAAATGAATATATAAATAAGAGGCTGTTTTAACATTGATCCCCATCCCAGGAGCACTGTATAGAGAAGCAACATCAAGACCACAAAAGTAGTCACAGAGCCCAAAGTGACAGGACTAAAACATTTGCATCACCATTGTCACATTGTGCTGTCATTGTATTTCCCAATTGAAATTTATTTGTCTTGGAATATTGGTATTTCACCACATATGATTAAAATAAAAGAGTGAAACAGAATTTTCATATCAAAAAGTTGTGATTCTTTTTGCATGAGAGCCCATATTAAAAACAAACCTTGGACAAAACTTTTAAAATGAACTGTGCTATTTAAGTCCTTGGCTGAAAACTAGTCTACATACAACTAATAGGATTTATCTCACTTTGTGCAGGAATGGGTACCTGCACTTCAGGCAGTCAAAAAATTACTTTAATTTATATGGAAGAAAAAGATACTCTACAACATGATTCATCTGTCCTATTTTTAGTGGGATGGACTGCATCCTAGCAAGTGCATATTTCCTTTCACCACCCACGAGGGCAGTACAGACAGTTAGCCCTGATATACATGTTTCCAGTTGCAGTAGAGAACATTTAGTGACATTAAGCTGACAGAGACTCTAATGGCTACAGTCCCTTAGTGGACCTAAATTCCACCAAGAAACCATGATGGCACTCAATCCTTATGTGACTGGCTCACGGAATGTAAACAAGGATTGGACTAGCTAGACTTTGAGACCAACGTGAAGAGAGAGTTATGTGACTCAGCATGGGAGGGAATTTAAATAGTTCCTTGAATTGGGAATGCCCTAGAACTAGTGAACAGGAAATATATATATAATTCCACCTGGAATTTTAGTCACCGAATTTAGCACTGCAGAAAGATGTCCACTTAGAACCACAGCCTACAACTCTTTTTTAGAAATACTCTCTCAAATAACTGAACTCTCTGCCATTTTACTCTATTTTTTATGGCTGACAATAGCAGGTATATTTACTAATGGTATAGAACTCACTTTGCCAGAAACAGAACAGAATCATCCAAGTTAGATGTGGGAGAGTTTCAAGGCAATCTAGCCGCACTGATTTAGTGCGTCTTCAAAGCTAATTACTTCACCAAGGAGAAAGATTAGTCCAAATGACTTGTTTATGCACACTTAGCCAGCTTAGCCAAGCCTACATGGTGGGTTTCCCTCTTTCTCTGCATTTCTCTCCTCTGACTGAGGTGATAGTTTACATTTCTCACCTCTCAAGGCAGTTTTGTTAGTTTGGGAGGACAGACTGCTCAGTATTGAAATACATCCTTTCATCTTGATGTATGGCCTAAGAGCAATTTAATCCCTAAGATTTTTCTGTGGTTTTGGTTAATCTAGAGTTCTGTGCTGTATGCACCCTCAACTTTAAATTAAAGAAGGAAGTGCTTTTCCCTTTTCCTCTCCAAACCCTAACACTGTCTCTGTCCCGGAGCTCGGGTCACTCCCACGCCAAGCAGAGCTTACTTTTTTGCATCCCCTCAGGTTAAAGCATTAGGTAATCCACTGCTTCCTATTTCTAAGGCAAAAGCTGTCACCACTAGATGACTACATAGAGAGTAAGTACTACTTCCAGGCCTCTGAATGAAAGAGGCATTTTCGATGTTCCGTTCTACAAAATGGATGAGTGTTGGGCATCTTTTGCTTGACATGGGGATGAAGGACAAACAGATGGTTAATTTACAGGCTTTAGATATAAAAAGCTCTGGCTTGCATGGTAGTAGAACCCAAAGGGAATTTTTTAAGTTAAAAAGGAAGAAAATCATAGATTGTATAGGGTTATATAGATACTTAATGAGAACTTCTTAGAATACAGTTTGTTTGTCTTTACCTTGGGACCATGTTTCTATCAGAAGTCTTTTTATAGTTTTTTATTGGTTCTATACCCTAAGCCTCCCAGGTACTTGGGAAATTCTATCCTTGTATATTTAATAAAGATGTAAATTTATAATTAAGATTAGTAATACTAATCAGTGTATTAATTTTGTTTTCCGCTGGGTCATTTGACAATTATGTAATGCTACTTTACTCATGAAAGAGATTATATGACTTGGATGTGTATAATCTGTTATAGTTAGTAATTGTTAAATGATGTAATTAGTATAGCATCTGACATAGAAAATGTATAACAATAGAATTACATTCTTTTCCATGGGAGATGCAATGTTATATAATTTGCTAATTGCATCTCCTAAGAACATACAACATAGTTAGCAAACTATTAGATTTATTTAAGTATACTATTAAATGCTTTTAGTGTACTTGAAGTAGACATTCTACCATACTGGTCCATAAAAGATAATTAACAGAACTTATTTGACAAATCCAGTTCCTAATAGAGTGTCTTTGGCTTTAACTAAATTAGAAGAGAGTTAGCATTGGTGGGAAGAGTAGGTAAGTATAGCAGGCGAAGATAGTGTATTACGATTAAGTGCCTAGATTGAAACAGCGAGAAGTTTCAGTACTGGTACTGGTATAATACACTGCCAATTTCAAGAACTGTATTCATAAGGCATCTTTCATATCACATAAAATACATAAAAGTTAGCAGGATTCCCTTTTATGAAGAAATTGCTAACTTTCTCTAACAGTTTTCCCATAGACTGGGTAAATTAATTCACTGCCTAAAGACATGAAAACTGACTCGCTGAAATGGCACTCTAGGGTTCCATATTCATCGTCAGTCCCACAAAAGAGAAAAAGAAAGAAATCCTCTTCAAGCTGCCAATTTTGTTAATTTAATCCTTCCCTCATCAGAGATGCCAATTTACACAGCACTTCGCCTAAAGCACATGTATTTCCCCCCCCCCGCCCCATTATCTTCCACTGGGTTTCTAAACTAAACCTGCCCAAAACTCTGCACTGACTGGCCCTCAAGCACAGAGGATAGTTATCCTAAGGAGGCTAAAACTAAACAAATATTATATAATTCAGACAGGAAGTGTGTGCTCACTTAGATCATGGGTTTGGTATTATAAAACACACTCCTTATTCTCAACTTTTATTTACTGCAGCTGTTTGCTCTGTCTTGCTTTACATGATGAACTCTTTGGGGTAGACACTATGTAAACCTACAGGTCTGCATTGTGCAAAGGAAACAAGATATTTAGATACTATCTGAACTAGTTGAACTATTAAAACATTTTAAAAAAAAGGCATGCAGTGCTACGCTGCATTTTATTTCATTAAAAAAAGATTAAAACAAGAAAGGGATTTGATTTGCTTTAGTTCTGGATTTAAGCTCAGAAAAGACAGCTTTACCTAAGCACAGTGGTAGTGGGGCAGACCAAATGTTCATCTAGTCCTGGATATTGAGAGAAAAAAGTTGAGGAAGGCTTCCACTTGGTCTCCTACCAGTTCCTCTCTCAGCTTCGAGGGCTCTGCCCAGTAGGGAGACCCTGAGCCACAGGCTGTATCTCATCTTTGTGTTATATATCTCTTGACTGACGTTTCCTCCTCGAGCCTCTGTTGCCAGAACTCAATAACATCTACAGCATCTATAACACTCTGTGGCATGGAGTTTCACTAGTTACTAGCTATGTGAAAAAGTAATTTATTTTTTTTTAATGTGTTTTCTGGTCATTCAAGTTGACATAGTTGGGTTTAATGTCATAAGAACTATCACCTACAAATAAAAGGTAAAAAACGGCATCCAGAAAACAGGAGCCTCAAACACCACATGTGGGCAGAGCTAGCTTTCAGACCTGCATGTTTCTCTTATCTTCTTACATACTCTTGCCTCTTGGATTCATTAATCATCCTTTTGCCATTCCATTGTACTTCTCTCTGAAATTTCTGTTCTGAATTGGTAAGGAACTTTATCTAATTTTATTGGATTTCCCAATACTCTTTATCAACAAAGCAACTTTTACATATAGTTTTCATCAATTCCTTCAAATACTCCATTTTGTAAATAGCTTTCATATCTTGATAGGCCAAAAGCACTCATGGTTAATGGCAGATCCAGTGGGAACCCTCAAACAAGACAGGAAAACGCTACCTGGAATGTTAAGGTTGATTTGTCTGCATTCAAAGTTAAAAGGGAACATGCTATTTTAATAACAAAATTAAAACAGTTTTGCATGTGCTGTTAAATGTAATTAATAAGTAAACAATCAGTTCATACAGTTTAAAGACAATTTTTTTTACAACGTTCAAGGACAGCTTCAATGCACAGAGAATCATTTGTGGTTGTTAACTGTTGATACATAAACGTGAGGGATATCAGTTCAAAGTCTGGATGTAAATAATTATATAGTCTGTAAAGTCTTATTCTAACACTGCGATAGAAATAGTACCTACCATATTGAAATCAGCAGATATTTAGAAACAGAATGGGAGGGTGGGGGAAAGTGTTCTATTATTTTCTCCTGTAAGTTAATGTCCAAAATCAAGTCTATTTAAAGAAAGAGAGAGAGAAAGGGAGAAAAAGCATGGCTATCTTGCCTGTGTGAAAAAGAGAATCTTTGTCAAGTAGCCTTTATAGGCTTTGGTATAGCTTAGACTAGACTGATTTGATTGTTATGTCTGGGGATTCAGCCTGGGGAAAAATAGAGAAAATGAAAGCATCCTTATTGATTAATCCTCCTCCTTTTGTCTTTTGATTTAGAGGCTCAGTTTCAGACTCTGTCCAGGATACATAGGATGCTTCAGAAACAACTACCTTGGTGAAGGTGAGCTGACAGCTGAGAGGGATTTTTGAAATGCACAAACCTGAGAAATGGAACAGGCATTGATCTGCACTGAAAAGACATCATGTGCACTGGTTTATAGAGCAAAGATGTTGGTCTTTTGGTCTGATTAGTTTATTACAGTACTGTGCATCAAAGCAGTGCCAAGGCAAGCAGCAGTCATATCAGGGGGCTTAACAGTAAATTCAAGTATAAATTCAAACGGCACAAAGCTAAATTACGATGACATATTATTCAGATTTCATGAATAGTGGGTAAATGCCTTATTACCTTGAACACTGGTATGTTAAATACCACTACTAGGTAAAGCCACCTCTCTTGGCATTGTGCTAAGACAATATATTTCTGATTTACTTATTGATATGTTAATTATTCCGCATTTTAAAAAACCCAAAAAAACTAAAACCAAAACTTCGAATCCTCAAGAGATTTTGGTGATGGAATGTTATTCTTCATAAATCATGACTGTGAGGAAGGCTGACAGTTCAGAACTATAATTAATGTGAAGCCCTTAGTTACATGAAAACCTACAATGTAAATATTAATGTTATCAATAAAAGTACCAAGAAATTCAGTATTAGACTTCCTTAGCATAGTTTCAGCTGAAGTCAGAGGCACTGATCAACTGCATCCAAAAAATCCCCTGCTTTGCTTCCTCAAGGCAAGCTTGCAGTGTGCAGTGTGGAACCAGCATGCCTCTCTGCTCACAGTGCTGCTGGGCAGACAGTCTCTGTGAGAAGGAGCCGAGAATACCCACGTTCACGTTATCCATCAGAAACAAAGCAATGCTCAAGATAAGCAGAATCTTTCCATAGAGATCTGACTGCCAGTATTCAGGGAATTGTGCTAAACAACCTTCAGACAAAGCCTTCCACTAGGATTTTTTTTTTAAGTCATACAAAATCTAAATCATTCTTTTCTATCTATCTTCTGCCCAAACATAACAGGTAAGCTTTTTGTCTTACAGCGCTAATACCAAGACATTAAATAGCTCTTAGAAGAGAATCATAATGTGTCAAGGCATTGTAGTATTCTGGGAGATAAAGCACTTGATATGATCAAGTACTGATGTTCACAGTGGCCTTTGCTAAGCAAATGCTCATACAGTTAACATCCCTTCCATATTGCTCACACAGAAAAACACAGATTTGTTGTGCAGGTATAGTAATTTACTATTCTCTTGAATAGTAAAAGTCAAGAGAAATTAAGAAAAAGTTGTGGTTTTACTTGCAGAGAATCACTGTCACGTTTGTGTAGCATTGTATTTGCCTTCAGTTTTCAACAAAAAATCTCCCTCCTATGTTGATTTCTTCTATATGCAGATACTTATTTGTGCACACTGCTTTCCTTTTTTATTCCACTTCCTTCATTTCAAAACAATAAAGTCAGAAAAAAATCAGAGGTCTCTCAGAATGATATCCTACATCTAGATTTGCTTAAAGCATAGTTTTCACCAGAAATTCAAGTATGGATTCCAAATATTTTAGGATTTTTTACCTTACACATTACTATAAGCCTCTTCATACTATATGCCTTCTTAGTCTCACTTTGAACTAACGTGGGTTTTTTTTCACTTCTGACCCATTATCTCTTCTTTCTCTCAGTGCTGCCTTTTCTGGAATGTTCTAAGGCAAATTAGGGTTGGACCAATATGGTATGTGTATCCCTAGGAAAAGCTACTGAGCATAAAACATAAAGGAATGGACAAATACCTGACAATACAGGATTATTTTTCAAAAAGATTTGATACTGGAAGAAATGCTAAGACAAATACAAAGATACGGATGTGTTAGAGGTCTTTACACGCACATAGATATGTCTGTATCAGCTATAATTCTCTCATAACACAGAGCTAGAGATATCAGTTTTGTATATAGAAAGGTGTCTGTCAATCTCAAATATGTACAGGAGCTCTCTTGAGTAAGGCAGTATTTTTAATAGCTGCATTTCCCAGCACCACTGCACTTTTGAGTTGCTACAATAGCCACTGTACTTATCTGAGTAAAGATGTGAAGCCAATTCTTTCTGGACTTTGAGCTATGTGCATAAACTACTGACACAAATGAGCCCAAGTTACAAGGGTCCATATGAAAATCATTCTAGGGCCAACAGACTATTAGCCTTTTTTTACCTTAGATGACTTGGAGTAATTAGCAGCTTTTTCACATTGGCTGCGAACTACATTGCAGTCACAACTGCTGTCTGCCTTCTCCTTCTGTTTAACACAGAGCCTGCCTTCAGACTGGCTTCCTCCGCAAACAGCAGCCTAGACACATCACCTGAATATAAATGATTGAGACTAGAGGTGAAAAATTTAATGTTCAATTACATGTCACATTTTACTGGTGATTCTTCTTCTACCCCCTGGGTCTGATACAGTCATACTCATGTCAATAATGAGAAGCTTTAGCAAGTTAAAGGAGTTATAATCAGTGAAAAATTCTGGTGAGAATAAAATCAAGACCCCTTGTTTTAAATTTGGGGATTTCTGAAGGTAACAATGTAAAGAAAGATTGCTGCCTGATAGCAGCGGATGGGTGCCACCTGTCCCCAAGAGGGACAAGAATCCTAGCTCAAGAGCTGGCAGGCCTCATTGACAGGGCTTTAAACTAGTTAGGAAGGGGGGAGGGGATTTAGTGAGGCTTGCTAGGGTAGGGCAAGTAGCCTCTAGCTTTATACTAGATTCAAAGCGTGAAGAGGGTGAAACTCAACAAGATAGAGAAGGGCTTGGGGATGCTGAAATTCTACAAGACTGTAGCGATATACCTCTAAAGTGTCCCATAGGAACTTCTGGGGACTCCTCAGAGGAAGTAGTATGGCTGACCCCCCTTCCGGAACCTTCTAATGTCCCTCTNAGCTGAAGTGTCTTTACACGAACATGTGCAGCAAGGGTAATAAGCAGGAAGAATTGG
>VZTU01002265.1:11049-32292 GCA_013400835.1 Zapornia atra | reverse complement strand
TGTGTGTGTGTGTGTGTTATAACACTAGCTGATGCAACCAGCACCTGAGATGATCTCTTCAGTGAGATAGTGATGGGTTCTGAAGAGATCACTCAACAAAAGCCTCGTCCAGGGAATCAGCTTGTAGGCTTTTGCTGTTGAGGTTGTTNTGCTGTTGAGGTTGTTGCAGTGGTGGTTGCCAGTTCTGCTAGCTAATCCTAAAGTCGTTCTGCTGATAATTTTAGGTTAGGCAATAATTTTTCCCCTTTTGCATTATTTCAAGAATGCCTGCTTTCATAGGTGCATTACTGCTTTCTTCTGAGGCATTTGGCATTCTTTTGGTGTAGTGTGTGAAATGAAATGGAAGAAATTGTTATCCTATATGCATATAATACTGTCTGGTGTCAGCATCACTGGGTGAAAATAGGAAGGAAGAAAGGAGTTAATAATCACAGAATTAAAGACATTGAAAGTCATCCAATCCACAAGTTTGATATTTGAATTACTCCCAGCTTCAGAGAAACCATGGGTAGTGGGTTTTTTAAACAGAATGAAGTAGTTATCTTCAGGAACCCAGTAATTAAAATTAGAAAGTTGGTAACATTTTTATTGCAGGCAATTCTAGTGGTGAGATTAACATTAGATGATCTTATCATAAAATAACCAGGCACCCTATGATGATCTGACACGAGAGGCTGCACAGAGCTTCTGGTCCCCCAAGGGCTGTGATTGTTTTATGGTTTTATCTTATGATAACTGTGCTTTGGTTTTGCCCTTTTCTAAAGAGTTTCATACGGTACACATTTCCCCCCACCCCCTGTAAATTTGTAATTTAACACCACTCTAGGAAATGGCAAATCAGCATGAAACTATTAATCTTATCTCGTATCATGAAACAGACACTGATCCAAGAGATCTGATTACTTTGCTTCTGGTCATTATCCAGACTGAAAGCTGAGCTCGGGCATTTGTATCATCAACAGTTCTGTCATCAGAAAGCAGAAGATTTCAAAAACAAAGTGAAATTCGACGATCACTCCCGTTTAACATTCCATGCCAAAAATACTGTGTGGCACCAAGCTCCCTTTACTGGTCACTTAGCGATCAGCTGCGATACTAGAGCCCTCATTCCTGCCCCATGTCTGCAGCTTCTTTTCCTAGGCATTTAAAGCATAATAAAGGACTTGAATGTCAGGCATGAGGGCTTTAAATAATCTGTAGTGATTTTAATGAGATCAGTCACAATGGCCACAGGTTTGTCTTGCTTCATAAGTATTTCTGAGATGGAGCTTGCAGTCAGACTCTCTGCTGCCAAGTTGCTTTTCGGTCTTTTGAGAAGGATGGAAACTGGCTCCTGTTCAGTCCTGCAGAACTGAGTCTTGTTTTAGCTTGAACTGCTCTGGAAATAGCCAGCTGCATTCCCTCCCCTCCAATGAATACATTGTGAACAAGAAATTCTGTTTTAATTTGTATTACAGTTCAGCTAATTAAAGGAAACCCATTTTAAATACTTGACTGAACCAATGTGATTTGGCTTTCTTCTTTTCTTTACTTTTGGCCCTTCCTCCCCTCCCACCCCCCAAGTTCTTCTGAATAGTTGCAACTTCCTATCTTACCTTCTCTCCCATCAAGTTCGTGGTGCTTACAGATGTGCTTATTTAATAAGTAAAGGAATGCTCAAGCCCCTTTTTTTCCCCCCTCCTGTAGTAGGATAGAGCATTCTGCTCTACAACAATATTTGGAAATATTTTTTTTTTATTACTTCTTACAAATCCTAAGGGACTTTACAGATAGGGAAACATGTGGTGAGAATTTCTTCTGTGCTCAACTGGATGGTTCAACTCTGTTCCTGGAGGGAGTGAATTTTACTGTTGACCTAATTCTGCTCCCGTTAAAGTTGGCACTGAGTGGTTTTAGAGATTTTTCAGCCTCAAAGCATTACTATTCTTTGTTGAATCCAGAGTTTAAGAAGGAGAGCTGAAGTGCAGCTCTTTCAGATGGAATAAGGAAGGCTTAAGCCTGGTAGTCAAAATGCATTTATTAACTAACTCCATCCAAACGAAGTGGTCTGGGAACCCAGATAGAGGGACCTTCTGCATTAGAATTTTGTCAGAACTTCCAAAATTCATAACTTTGGGCATTGTGGACTGCTGCTGCTTTTGGTTTTTGTGCAGACTTACTGTATGTATTAAGTTCACAAAATGGGGAATGACAAAGGAGGGAAAAGGTGAAATATACAAATCCAAACCTCTGTTTTTCCTTGGGAAAAAAAATTCCCTTCAAAAATTTGTTTCCTCCTTGAGAATAATTATTGTCAAATTTTAGATGTCATATATCTGCTGTGTTATCAGGTGAGAAATAGATTTTCTGATGAAAATGGGCAGCTGTGAGGTACAAGTTGGAAAAAGAGCAACAGAAGGATGCCACATTAACCATAGCTGTAGAGCCAATACTCTTAGACTGGCACAGCACGATAAAATAATGGTTCTCTATTGAAAGGAAGGTCTTAATTTCCATCCTAACTTGGAGAGAGAGTACAGTAGGGGTTCACAATGGAGCTGTCCCTCCCTGCCCCTCCCTTTCATCTAACTAAGCAGGGCACAGTGTTTTGCTAGCTATTAATGCGAGTCTATTAAAGGCGCATTTAGTTTATATATATTTTGTTTGCTTAGGACAAAGGGCCGGTTTTGTGCAAGGATTTCCTTTCAGGTTACTGCAAATTCTGACACTTGTAGAGCTTTTCTAAACTGAACTCCCTTTAATAAACCTGTGGGTGAGTTTTACTTGGTCTGTCTGTCCAGGCTGCAGTGTCTCAGAGCGAAGGCGATTGCCTCACAAGGTCACTGCTGCCCTGGAGTAGTGGAGGGCCTTTCAATTTATGCTTGGTCATGCCCTTTTAACTTAATGTTCTCCTTCACACAAGCTGGTAGTGATGGATGTCCATTCAGACAACCTAATGGCCTATGGTAACTATAGAAGAGCCTTTATATCAATATTCTGCAGCTGAGGCCCATCCGGATGGACTGTCAAAGTGTTCTACACCATATCTAGGACCATTTTATGCTAATAATAGCTGTGATACCATTGCTATACTTTATGGTGTCAAGCAGGACTATAAAAGATCATTTCCATGGGTCAAGAGGAAGTTGATCTTTGTAGCTTCATATATCAGAGGTCATCTCCCTCCGTCAGCTGTTGCTACCTTCAACTGTACTAGACCCACTGCAGAATGACTTTGGCTCTTAAAGAATCTCAGCCATAGCTGAAAGGTCTGCTGGGACATCCTCAGTGGCATGTGAGGTTTGGTGAGAATGTTGTGAAGTTGGTATCTTCATGGTGGACTTCCAAAAGAAGGGCTTACTCCTGGGAAATGAGCAATTGCTGTTTGCTCCGTGCCTGCTCCTATTCCTTGATTAAACTTTTCCCACTATCTTCCATTAGTTATGTACCTGTTTGAGATACTGTAAGTCTGTCAAATAGAAAACGCTTAATTTCTCACTGGAAATCATAGCCTGCACACCAAGAGGACCTTGAATTTTTATGCTCAGGGATCCAAGCCTTCCAGACTCAAGTGAGATCATTTGCCTCTGTTGCTCAGAGGTCTCAGAGGACACCTGTCAGATTAGGTAACAGAGTATGAGATATCATGTTGTAAATCTGCTTAGGTGTAACTTCTCCAGGGGGTGGCTTTATTCTACGCAAAACTTTCAGCTACGTATGCTCTTAGTCAAAAATGTTAATCTCCTTTCCTTTAGCAGAGTGTCATTTGCACTTCTGTGGACTTCTGTATAACTGCACATGAAGAGGTTGACTTCTGGTAAGAAATGGAGTGCTTGCTAATGCAAGGGAATCTGAAAAAAGTCTCATTAAATATATACATGAACCAGCTATGGAAAGCCTCAAGCAGGAAGCATAATCTATATGCTCATGAAGGAGTTCTGCTACCATTCAGAGAAGACTCAGCCTTTCCAGCAGCTTGGTAGCAACTCCAGTGCTACATGTTATCAGTTCACCCATCCCTCTCTTGCACTGTACTGTCAGCGTCTTGGGAGTATCCAGGTGTTACTGTAAAAGAGAATTAGTCCGTGCTTCCAGTTCTATGTACTTCAGCAGGTTAATTTGTAGTTGCATCAATCCCTTGTTTAAAGAAGCTGTTCCTGGTAATTCAGTCACCTTGGCATGATGGCGAGTTTTGGCATGACAGCAAGCCTCTGCACGTCAGCTGCTCTGGCCTGGCCGTTTTTTTATCTCTTAGCTTCATTCCTAGTGACAGAGAGATAAGCTACCTCATACAAAGCTGCCTTGTGTGTACTGTGGGTTAGTGTGAGCTGTGATCTCAAAGCTGATGAGATCATAAGCAGTTAGTGTCTAACCCTTTAGACAGCTGCTTTCTAATAAAGGGCGTGTATGCTTTTTCAAAAAAGTGGAGAGGTCAAGTACCGTGGTCCTGACTTAGCCCCTTCTTTAGGATTTTCTTAATTTTCTGCTATTGAGACTAGTTAACACATAATCTCAGGGATGCCTGTTGTTCTGTCTTGCTCTAGCATTTGGCCAGTTAATGTGAAGCCATGTACCAGCTAGATACTGGTGTGTTCGTCTTGTTCCAGTCTTTGTTCAGAACAACTGCATCACTACAGAATAAAAGAGTCTTTTTAAAAAGCTTTTATTTCTTCTTATGTGAAACTTCTTTGACAAGATGAAGTGAGTCAGCCTGTCTTTAATGGGATTGCATTGAAATGTCTGCTTACATGCAACTCCTGTTGTCATTCCTTGGCATGATCGTTACTTGAGGGGCAGATTAGAGGTCAATCAGCCAGAGCCACGGGGGCGCCCACAGCTAGCCTCAGGATACTCCCTACAAATGTAGGATCAAAAGGGCAGGCACATGAAAATTACTGTTTACTTTTTATGAATTATTTCCCAGAGACGGGATCATTAGCAGAATCTAAATGCCGCCTGGCTCTTAGTGCAAGGACACCCTTGACTGAACATGCTCACTTGGGGCATACCTTTCCACTCTTTTAAAGTCGAAAGATTATCTGTTACTGCTTTTGTGGGATTTCTGTGCTATTTAAATAACTTTCTGGTTGTTTTTCATCCAAACACTGTCCCTACTTCTCTTGAACATGCTTTTAATTTTTGGAAGTTGTCTTTTTTTTACTTTTTTCTTCTTCTTTGTGCAGCAAGGGTATTTCAAAGCCTCCGTCCGTACCCCAGGGACTCTGCAGGAGACACTTACCTTCTGAAGGAAGTAAAACTTTCTAGTAATCTTTCTGAGTGAACAGTGGTTGTTACTTAAAATTCATCGCTGGCCAGTAGGTACCACTGTTATCCCTACTGTAAATACAGGGGAAAGGTGATATTAGCTGTCATGGTGAGGTACATGTTGGCAAATGCTGATTCAACGTCTGCTCCTGCGGTAATCTTCACACATCAAACTCTACGAGTTCTTATCCACATAAGTATCTGGCTTCTGTTTGATCACAGTAATCAGGGCTATTTAGAAGGGTCACGGTATATTTGCCCTTTTGTCTTGTGTCTGGAGCTATGAAAGCATGACTTTGGAGCAGTGTTGATTGAATTCTAAAGAGACTGGCGGTAGCCAGGAACATGTGTTGCCCCTGATATGCTAAACTTGAGGTTCCAAGAAGAAAACTGTTTGCTTTTTAAAACAACTTTGAAAAAGTTACCTTGAAAGACCAAATACGGGGTGGATATTGCTCTTTAATGAGAACCAATATGAACTTCCCTCTTATCATCCAATGTGTTAGTACCCTTAATGTGAAAGAATCAAATGTTGCCCAGTGTAGAAATGAAACTAAATCTGGCTGGTAACCAAAATAAAATCCCTTGCAGCTATTTTCGTATGTTCTTAAAATGTGTGCAGTGAGATTAGGCAGGTTGTGGGTTTTTTTTTCCCCTCTGTACTATTTTCATAAAAAGTTGACCCCCCCAAATAAAACCCAAACCAAACCTCTCTTACAGCCCCCTCCTAAGATAAGGTTGGGGGCAGAAACATCTGAATTCCTATTCTTTCTAGTCTGGCTAGACACTTTGAATAGGTGTCTTTTTAATTGTTTGTCATGATATTTTCTCAACATCATTGTAGTTGTAGCATTCATCTTGACAGCAGTAGCTAGACAACTTCTTGCTAGTGTTTAAAAGGATGAACTGAACAGCTTTCTTCCCATCTTTTCTTCTTTACTGTTGGACTGAACTTGGAAAATTTTTTAGTTCTTGCTAAGTGGTGAGAGGGCAAAAGAAATGTACAGGTGAGTAGGGTTGCTGGGTTCTCCCAGATAGGGATCTGCAGGAGTGGGTCTGGGGTTTAGTACAACAGTATTCAGAAAGTTCAGGCACAGGTGCTATAAAAACGAGTTGATGCTAGGCACAGTTACGCTTGTACCGAGCTGCACCCATTCTCAAAGGTTCTCCACCATATGTCTTGGACTAGATCAGGGAGTCTGTATGCCTGCCTGCACCCATGAAGCCACGATCACGGATTCACAAGATGTCAGAAGGCGACTGATTTGGATCCTGGATGTGACATGTGTGTTTCTTGCAGGCTTTACACCGAAGCAGAATCAGATATCTAGTTGTGCTGTTCATCTCTGGTAGCTTTGCTGTGGATATCTACTTGTCTGTCTTGTAGTCATGATGGAAAAACAATGGTTTTAAGGTACCTTTTATTGCATTTGCGCTGCAGAAGCTGCTACATCCGCTCTCTTTTCTTTTTATAATGTGTAGCAAAGGTCCTTAAACTGTTCCTCTGAACTGGTACATCTTGAAGCTGATACACAAATCTGGCTGGGTTCCTACAGCGCCGGCCTCCCCGGTGCTGTTAGGATAGAAGAATGGCAGAGGTCCCTTCTCCGCCCTATTGCTAAGGAGTGCAAGGTATACCTGTCAACTGATAGCTGTTAAATTAACATTTCCATTTCCCTGCGTGTAGCCTTATCTTTACAGACAGGTGTATATGTGTTGGGAGAGGGGCTATTTTTGGCTATACTGTAGGAGAGCCTGAAGGTAATGAGTTGTGCATAGTAAATCTTGCTTACTCCATAATTTCCACTACATTTCAAATTAAGGGCCTAAATTAGGGTTAGTGTCAGACTTGCTCTTTTGCTATGTCCTAATTTTGTTTTAAAAGCACATAGCTAAGGACTTTAATATGTTTTAGATTCAGTGCTTGTAAGTTATACTAAAATCCCTAAGGGAGCCAAAATAACTTATTAAAACCTTGCAAATGTTTTTGACTGCTGCATTCTATTATTTTCTATTCCAGTGGTAGCATACAGCCTCTGCTGCTGATGGGCAGAGGAACGCAAACCTCCAGGGCCCATTAGACTTAACTTGTTTACTGCATTGATATCTATATGTTAAATGACAAGAGAGTTCAGGTTATTGAATAATTTAAAATTCAGCTCTAATTGGTGTCATATGACCTGGAAAAGGCCATGGATGACGCCAGGAGCATGCTGTGAAATTCTTATAAATAATTCATAAATTAGATCATTCATTTGCCTGGATGTCTTGTTAAATGCAGAAGTTTGTAAGTAATAACTGATGATATAACACCTGTAAGTATTTAGTTCATATGCTGGAAGGTAATCTACCTTGATGATCTTCTAGCAAAACCTGCCAGAGTACGAGAGTTAATTGCACTAGGGAGAATGCACTACATTTATTTGGGATGGGCTTTGGCAAGGCGTACCGTGCAGATGTTGCATTACGCATTCTCTATCAGCTAGACAACTATTCTGTGTATGCCCATGTTAAAAATGCAGCTCATCACTCTTCTGCCCTTATTTCACATGAACTCTAAATGCACTGGGAAATGGTAGTGACCTGCTCTGCTCACAAATAGTATAGGTTTTGAAATATTTATCTAGGTCCTGAACTACTGATTCTTCAGTAAAATAAAGGGCAGAAGTAAAAAATTGAAGTCAGAAGATTGTGATTTTTTTTTTTTTTTCGTTTTTATAATGTTGGCAGCACATTGAATGTTAATAGTCAGACCCGGCGCTGTCGAGATGACGGTAGCGGCGTTTTTCTGTAGCGCAAACAGGTCCCACGTAGTTCTGTTTCGGAAAGCAAACATGTTTGCTTTGCAGCAGCCACAGTGGTCAGGCACTGCGTGGGCACACGTAGGTACTGTTTGGGCTTCGTGGGCATTCTGCTCGCAGTGACTTCTAAGACTCGGCGTACGGGCGCTTCGCTTCAGTTTTTCTGGGAGCCCTGTTTTATTAATGACTGCCTTATCAGCCAGCGTGAAAGCCAGTTTGCTGATCTGAAATGGAAGCGTTTGTTAGAGATTATCTACAATATTTGTGTAGCTGGAGAAAAAGGGTGGCATGTTTATGAATGCAAAATATACACTTAAAGCTGAGCGCCAGCAAATGTGCACATGCCACTTTGAATGCAGGTTTTTTTTGTGCACCTGGCATCCAAGCTCAAACCCTCTTAACAAAGAGGTGAAAAAAAATTGAAGGCAACACAAACGTAGGAGGTGTTCCTCTGCTGTCAGCTAGCAGCTATAGATTCACTTTTTTGTGATGTGATCCTTTTTTTTTTCTTTTTTTTTTTTTTCCCTACACCTGTTCAATATATTGAGTTCAGTAGATTTTCACAGGAAAAATACAGGTTTGTGAGTACCATTCACATATTGTTTCTTTGATTTGAGACTACTTGTTTTATTCAGTGGAATATGGCAATCATAGCTATACATAATTTCTACAGAAAATAGGGCATATTTCTTGCTTGAAAAAACAGTCAGCTTACCTTCTGAGTTATCTACTATATTTATCTTAGGTACTGACAGAGACAGTTGCTGAACCATTATGCGGGCACTTTGTAATGACTGATCTTAGGTTACTTATAGTAGAGGTTTTAATAAAGGATTATATGATTTCAAGAAAAAAATTTATAGACTTCCGTAGATCCTACTAATTTACTTTAAAATCTTTACCTTTTTACATTCTCCTTGATAAATTCTTACAGACTCTTGGAAAGAATAGCTCCTTAATCACTAGTAATGCACTTCAGATAGTCCTATAATTTGAAATAATTGTTCTTAAAATGACATTTCTGTTGGCCCAATATCCTACCTGAGCTTATTTATAATATATTCTCCTCACTCTACTGACAAGAACAAGTGCTTATACCACTGATAGACCTTCAAGCCTGAAGCCCGGGTTTATTCAGGTGAGACCTGTACATCAACAATGCATGTTGGTGACTGAGTTCCAGGTTCAGGATGTGTACCTTAGCGAGTGCATCGGCTAGGATAAATGCCTTTGGTGCTCTTTAAGGTGTCCCTGTGTATAGTAGCCTTTCATTTGTCCATTCACAAATTTTTTCTTCACCTTCAGATATCTTTGTATCTCTGTGTTTCTCCTTTGGTTGCTGCTTCTGTTCATTGTTCTTGGCTTCCTCCAGGATCCCTGCTCAGCATAATGGGCTAGTCCTGAATCTACGTGTTCCTTCCTCTGTTTTTACCCCACAAAGAGAAACCCCAGACATGAAAATACAGGTTAGAGAAAAGTTCTCAAGTGACAATTGAGAATAATTTAAGTTGATTGTCTCTTCTACAAACTACAAACCCAGGTGCTATGGGTGAAGTCTTAATGCTGTTAACATTAGTAGGAATTGTGCTGTTCACCATAACGGCACGCTGTATTTTGCCCAGTGCAGGCAAGGACCTTAGCATTTGTCCTCAGAGAGCTTGAGGTAATGATTTTGGGCTGTGTCTTAAATGTATTTTGTACATGCAGAGCTACCAGTGAAATCTGTCAGGACCTTGCCTGTGTTGAGATTGTAAGATCTGATATGTTACTCGTTTATCCCTTGAAGTACAAAGCCCCGTGTGCTGGAATCTGTAAATGCGTCTCCTCTGCCAGCGCTGTGAATTAACACTGCAGAGCACACAAGTTGCATTTAAGAAGAATTTGCTGCATGCATAAAACTGGTGCGCTGTTTGTCTGTTTGTAGGAAGCTTTAAGGACTGGATGTTTGTTTAAGCTCAGCTCTGAATCCCTGAGCAAAAATTACTGGGATTGCGGTAAAGATTTTGTGGAGCTCCCCACGTCGTCCTCTTTAAACCCTTCTAAAGATTATTTGAACTATTTTTTAATATCTCCTTGCTTCTGTGCAAGAGTTCCACACCTGATCATGTCTTATCAACTCCTTATGCTGGAAGGAGCAGTCTGAGTTTGTTTGTTTAAGCCTCAGTTAAAGGAAGTTGTGTCTTTAAGTTGTACCATACAACAAGCCTGGAAGAGCTCCACAGAGGGGAAAGCACAGCTGTTCCATCATGGTCCGTCATGGTTTCCATGTGTCCCATAGGCAATATCTTTCTTAAACTCATCTTGTAAAATTACCCAGTTCCTTATGCTTGTGAGTCTTTAGACTCGTGGTAGTATATGGGTCTTTGGAATTTTAATTTTTTTCACTTTCTCCCCTTCACCTGGTCTGCATCTTACAGATCTGTCATGGCATGCTCTGCTCTCATCTGATCCCTCATAAGTGTAAATGTCTGTCTATTTTCCCTACAGCCCCTATCAGCCAGCTGTAGTTTTCAATTTAAAGCATTAACAGAAAAAAAAATAGGTTACTGAAAAGTTGTTGACTAGCTACCGACTCCCAGTAGTTATTTTTTCTTTGGGGTTAGACCCTGCAAAGTACTGAGTAGCTGTCAAAGGCATGTTGGAACTCAGTCTTCTGCCTATCATGACCTCCCTCTTCTAAAGGAATAAAAAAACCCCACTTGCATTCAGTGACATTAATGAGAATTTTCCCCCCTGCAAACATATTGTAACTGTGAAATAACATTAAAGTTTCTCTGCCTTGTTATGAAGTCTTTAAATGTCAATGCCATTTCTGAGACCATCAGGGCAGATTTAATGGTGGCCAAGGTCAACAAATGCTAACTGGTACCTCTCTTTTAGGGCCTTCAGGGACTCTTAATAGAGTCTCAGCCATGAAGTTAATTTGTGATGTGGGCCTTTATTCTTAAACCAGCTCCTGATGATTATTTTGCACCATCTTCATTTGTGTGCTTAGATTCCTTAACATTCTCCTCTCTCTTCAGCCCATCAGACAAACTGCTAAAATAAAGACATTCTCAGTTACCATCTTTGGGGTCATCTTCTTTTGTTTCTTTTTACTTCTGTTTATGGGCTGCAGAAGGACGGGTGTATGCTTTTTGCACACCACACAAAGCTGCCAGCTCTGATCCTCTAAGAATACCTTCAGGTCTGACACCTTTTGCTGTCCAAGGGGGCTGGGAAACTAAGCCTCAGTCTTGTAGGTGCCCTAAATACTTTATTAGAAGAAGCAGGTGAGGTGGGAGATGAGAGACAGTGTGTAACCAAGAGATTCTGTTGCTTTCTCTCTTCTGTAATATTTCTTCCTGTTGCTGGTCATCCCTTTATGTATTGTTTAACTTGGATTAAAAGGGCTTTGTAGCCTTTATTTGTCTAGAAAATATTGCAGACAAGGATGGCACGGTACAAATAATAAATAACAAAACTCAATTTTTTTGGCAGCATGTTGCATTTCTGCTTAGTTGCCCTGCCAGCCACTCTGACTTTAAAATATTTTAATGTCCTGCACTTTTCACCCAGTCCAAGCAGCAGACTTTCCTCAGACATTTAGCACTGACATTAATGCAAATGCCTCCAACTCACTGGGCCCTTTGGGGCAAAACATGACATCCTTGGCTTTCAATCACATGGCAGAGAGGATATATTTGAATCCACAAAACTGGAAATAATAAAATATCAGTATTCAGGTGCTAATCCACGTTAATTTGCATTCTGTGAAGTCTAGAAGAAACTTGTAATTGGTTGTCTTGAAGGGCAGCGGAGTATTTTGTTTATTATTAAAAAGATTTTAAATTATACATATAAACACTGCGTAGATTTGGGTTGTATCTCTCTTCTAATCATCGCTGGAGGCTTGTGTGCATTACTGAGTTCTGGTGTTTTGGGACTTCCTGACTGCCTTCCACTCTCTCTGTATGTGGACAGTACCTATCTATTGTAAGCGCTGCCAAGAGTGCAAATACTATTTTTCTTTCCATCAGTGGATACAAAATTTCCCTGCTAAACCAATTTCACTGCCGTGGTTTTATCGTCAATAAACCTACCTTGTGTAATTAAAAAAAATTAGATCTTTGTGAAAGGTCCCAAAGGCTGGAGAAGTTTAAATTCAGTGTGTTATTGAAATTAATGCGCAGGTCTAGCAAAAGAAATGTGAGTGCCTGATTCACTGCTGTTCTGATGTGCATAAAATCTCTAATGCTTAACTGCCTAGGTGTACCCTAGTGCAAAGATACTCCAAGATGTAAGTGGGATTTTTGATGTCTGTTACGTAATATCCACCAGTGTAACAAAACCACTAGAATTTGCTTGCAATGGGTTGACAAATGTGAACTGCAGTTGCTTGCTTTCTTCAAAGTTTTATCATAGTATAATCACTTGCCCAGCTTAATTGAAAAATCACTTACGTTTATAGCTGACTTTAAACATGTTTTGTGTTTAAATGACAGCTTTTGATGTACAACCATTTTTTACAGAAAGTAGTTGGTTTTTATCTGTGTTTCTGTAAAGATATTTCAAAAACTCTCATCAAATTTCCAGCGGTAAGTAATATCCCATTCAGTGCAAGGTGAAATGTTTTACATCAAATCTCCTGCTGTGTAATGGCCAATCAAAGAGTATTTATAGTGGCTGAATGGATTTTTTGGCTCGGTATTCAAAATTAAACATTTTCAAACATTAACATTTAATGTTTTTTGCCACTCTTCAAGTTGATTTTATGTAACCCTAGATGCTCACAACTACTTGATACTCTGAAGCGACTCATTTTATGCTAAGGATCCTGCAGGCAGTAGTTTTACATTTATTACACTTGTGTAGATGGAATGAAATGTAGATTTGAAAGAAGATTCATGTCTGTCTTCTGATAAACATTTTCCCAGGTTTGGCTGCATGTCCATCAGCGTGATGCGGCAAATCTATTTCTGAGAGAACACGTTTTCCAGGTGAAATTAATGAGCAAAGATGAATTCTGGTAATTCACAGGAAACCATTTCTCTTATTGCAGGTATCCGGTAAGAAGAGCTCATGCCAACAGCCACCTCTGGAGCTAGATGGTTCCTACTTGGGCATTGGGCAACCTCAGGCTTTTTGTAAGAACAGTAGAGTGTCAAAGCCTGCAAGCCCAGCCCGTGCTGCAGTGCCTCAGCCTTGCAGGAATAATCATCATTACAGGACTGGAATCCATTACAACCATCAAGAGTGTCTGAAAGAACGTCTGGTAGAAAATGGCTTGCACAGAAAGTGTAACAATATGATTTCCCCAGCCAAGCAGAGGAGCCCTCACCATGTAAAACCAGCTCAGGAGATGGACCAGAGAGCAAATGAATTCCAGAGCCCATGCCCTCAGCAAGTGAGTCATAGTTGTGCCTGCAGGAATATTGGGAGCTCAGCAAGAGTGCAAGAGACCCATCATGTCAGCCAGGTGCTTAGAAGAGACTCTGGGCCAGTTCACAAAACCTGTGATTATTCCGGGTGCTCTCAGGTTTCTGGGCTGAAAGACAGCGTGAACTCAGGGCCTAAAGAAACTGATCAGGCTAAAAAGATGTATGAAGAACGAAGGCAGAAGCTTCTTCTCCAGAAAATGGAGCTGGAAATTGAAAAGGAACGACTCCAAAATTTGTTGGCTAAACAAGAAGCAAAACTGCTCCTAAAACAACAGGAACTACACCGATCCCATGTGGATTATAACAGGTGATTTTGAGATTCGTAATCTTAAAACAAAAAATCAAAAATTTCTAATAAACACACAGGCAATAGTTAATTAAAGTGTGAGAAAGGAACTGATAATGTAGGCGGCAGGACCTGTGGCACAAATTTTAACAGTGATTTAGGGGAGAGGAGACTTTTTAGTATATTAGCATGTACTGTTGGGAAACAGCATGACAGCTGCGGGAAACAGCAGAGGAGAACAGTATGTGGTAGAAAGAAAGGCACAAGAAAAGCAGTGCTGAAAGACTAGGTAGGAAAGAGGAGCAGTGGAAGAAAATGAAAGGTTGATCTCAGTGCAGGCGCTTCAAGGAATACAAACATTTGGCAAGAGAGCAGTATGACAGATGTAGTGTTTCCCCTTCTGTCCTGGGAGAGGTCAGTTCTCAAGTATTGCATCTTCCGAGGTAGGGACTGGAAGGAGTATGTTTTGTGTAATTTCTTAATATGTGTGGAATATATAAATTTTTTTTCCCATATATATGTGGAAGAGGAATGGAGCTCTGTGTAGCAACGACATTGTCTTCCCAGTGATTTTTGTGGAAGGGAGAATGGCAAAGAGTGAGGCAGAAGACATGCTTGAAATCTACAACCACAGAAATATGGGATGTGGCTTGAAAGGCCCATGAGCTTGTTTCAGAAAGTGAGATAACACCTTCCTGACAGTGTAAATGGGGACTCTGGAAGGAGAAACTGGTTTATTGGTGTCTTGTTATTAGAGGAACAGTGAAAGGGAGCAGGTTAAAGCAAGTTGAATTAGCCAGTGTAACTCGGTTCGGTACTAGTATTTCAGCATTAAGAAAGGAAAGCAATGGGGAAAAATCTTGTAGGAGTCTTTTAGAAGAATCAATAGGAGGGTTTCGCAAGGATGCTTATTTTGATACTGTTTTAATATGGCAGCTGCTGACAGCATCCCATGAGAGTCTGTGTTACATGACCCACTTCCTACGTTATATGTATTGTAACCACTGTGGAGGAGTATATCACTTTCTGTTCATAATCCCAGCCGCCTGGTTACTTTTGCAGTGCTAAAAGAGAGTACTGTATTTCAGCTGGTCTTCTCTTTGTCTTACTGGATTGTGGCTTATATTGAAAATAATGTATTTATGTAGCTTTAAAAATGCCAGTCTTAAAGGCAATCACAACTGCGTGTGTTGAGAATGACTGAGGTCGCTAACAAAGGATTATGGCTTCAGGTGAGAATTAAGTAGGAACAGATGGATTCTTAATCATCAAATACCTTAATTCTACACATGCATCCCTCTAATGAAAAACAAATAGAATATGAAGGACACACAGACTGAGTTTTTTGGTGGTTTTGTTGTGTGGTGGGTTTTTTTTTTCTAATGAATATTTTTCAGCCTCCTTTGAGGCATCATAAGCCCAGAAAAAAAATGGACCTTAATATATCTACAATGAAGTGCTTGTTATTAATGCCATTATACCTATTTTGCCTTTTTCTTTTCCCTGAAAAAAAAACTTAATGGGTTACAGACCTCTAGTTACCTAAAAGAATTCTATGAAAGAAAATCATATTTGATCGATCTGAGGACTCAAATTATTTTTGTCATCTCTTTTCAGAGGCGCAGGTGAAAGCACATTTGCCATATTCTCTCAAAGAAAAACAGCTAGAAGATAGCATGCTTGCTCTTAAAAATATTCAGTCTCTTTAGAATTAGATGTTTGATATTTACAGGTAAATCTCTTAGGCATCACAGTTCTGTTTCAGTTCTAGGTATATAATTCACTTTTGCACGTGATAACAGGGTAATTTTATATACTACAAACAATAAAAATTTGTTTAGCTAAGCTCAAATACCCTTTGCTTCATTGCCAGGAGGCTCTAACCTAGTTCATCTCTTTAACGTCATGACAGTTCAAAAAAAAAAAAACAGCAACAATACAACAAAAATCCATTTCCAGATAGTGTTTATTTTTGTCTGTCCTTCTGCATGGGTGGAGTGCTGGTTAAGGTCCATTCAGAGCCGCTGAAAGTATTGTCATGGAATGACAAGGGAAAGGTCTGACCGTAATTATTGGCTATTAACTATTCTGCTCTTTCAGTGGAAGTAAGAATTGATCCTTCTTTGGCCACACTGCACCATAACTGCATTTTAATATCCCACATTTCTCTGTTTAGCCTTAAGTGAGCATAGTACTTCCAGGTTGCAGTGTCTATGTGGAGTAGCTGCCCGGTTATCAGAAGCTCTGTGTGTGCAGGGAAAGGGGCAGTGCAGTGAGTCCTCCTGATGCCAACCACAATAGAAGAGATTTCCAGAAATGGCACAACATTATTGCTTGGTAATTAGAAAAATATGGGGTAAATTCTGGAACCAAGAGATTTATTCAAATAAAAAATGAAAAAGTGATGATTTTAATGTTTTCCCTGGAGAGAAAGAAAAAGGTGGGATAATCTAATAAAAACAGAGCCCATAGTTCCAGGAGACACCACCAACTCAACTAACTTCTACATTTTATGCAGTTTACATAAAATGCCGTTGGGCTTCAGTGCTGTTGGAGCTGTAATCTGAGTCCAACAGGGATGCTTGTTATTGGGTACTATGACCGTTTTCTTAAGGGAGCAGGACCTTGGATATCAGTAAATGAAATTTTTCTAACCTTTTTCCCACTGGAAATTCTCAGAAGCAAATGCACTGGATGTAAGTCATCCTTTTGGTGCAAAAGTACATTTGAAAGTGTGAAAACATTTCTGAAAGCTTCTGCATTTAATGTGATTAAGTGCCTTGTTTGTAGTCACACAACTCACCTTTCTGTGGCAAGTTCCTGGTGTGAGGATTTGACCAGCTGGAAAAACAGCTAACTCTGCTTTTTCAGGTTTAGAGGCCAAGTACCTGGTTCAGAAGATGTGCCCATTGATGAAGCAGCTGGAGAGCTTGCTCTGATGATGAACGACAACAGCGTGGGGCTAAGGTAATTTCTCTTTTCACTTCTAAGTACTTAACGGTGTCGGTATATCTTCTTGACAGTGTGCTTTTGGCTGCCAAGTGTATTTGTTCATGTGTTTGTTGCAGATTAAGAGCTTTTTTTTCCTGGAGGAAAGGTAAAATTCATTGGATGTTGCATTTTATGAGTTTACTCACTAGTTATGCTGACCTGTTATGACTCAAGGTTTAGGAGTTGGCTTCCTACAGACATCTTGGGGTTTCTGTGTCGTCTCTTAAGGACACTTGCCTAGCCCCATCCTGAAATAGTTTTCACAGAATCTTGGCTTTTGTTCTCTGTTCCAGGTATTGCTTCTTATTTTTTCCCTACTAGAATCAGAACATCTCTTTAGTCTTGATTTGGATCTGATGTAAAAAATACTTTTGGCCTTTAGATCCCAGGTAGAAATGACATTTTACACTTGGTAACAGCTACTTGTTTTTTAGCACCTCAATGCAGCCAGGATAAACTGCCACTGAAACAAATAGAAATAGCGTTAACCCAGTATTTAACTCTATCTCTGTTTGCATACTATTTAAAACTTTAATCAATATATTACTGTGTTTTCTTCTGGTCCTACCCTGTCACATTCCCTGTTATCCCTGGAAGAAAATTCAGGTTCATACAACAGTTTAAAAGTCTGGATTGGACAGAGCTTTTCTCCCTTTCTCAAAAATTGCCTGCTTCTTGTGCTTTGACTATAGATCTTCTTTTGACCAAAGTATCCCTTGTTTGGTGGATAAGAAGAGCAGCTATCTTTTTAATGGCCTCTTCCCTAGTGACAGAGAATTTAGAATACTATGCTTTTCTCTCCATTATGAGAATATTGGAAGAACTGTTAATTTATTGATAAACCAGGCGTCTAACGCTTTTTTTAAAAAGTAACTTCAAGTGATTATGATTATTTTTTTTGAGATCCCTCTTCACTGAAAAAGGGATTAAGACTTCTTCCTCCATAACAACAGGAGTAGTTAGTTTCCTTGGAACACTTCATTGCTTAACCAGGTGTTTGGCTGCTGTGCCTCATTGTATTCTGATGGTTTTTTGTTTCATTTTCACACAGACTGAAGTGATCAAAGTGTGATCACGGTAACAAAAGAGATAGGGAGTCATGATATGTTTAAAATGCAGTAGCATTAAGCCCCTTGGAGGAAAAATGTAACCTAGAACATCTGTATGGCATCTTGGCAACAGTTCATCAAAAACCTGCAAAAATCTACACAGCCTAGCAGGGAAAAATGAGGAAAACCTGTGCCATTAACAAAATGAGAGTTCCAGATTTCAGAAGGTTCCCCACCCTCTCTTCATTCCTCTGGTTTAATTTACTATAATTTTTCAAAGTTAGTATGTGTTTGTGCAGTCTCAAGTTGCCATGCCAGCTGGTTCCAAAGTTTGGCAGCAAAACACTTGGAAGGTTTTCTTCCTGTATGCCATCTTCAGTTTTGTAAAGGTTACCAGATGAATGCTCCCTAAATAATTTACTCTAATGTATGGCTTGAAAGAGGCTACGGAAGACAAGTCCATTTGTCTCTTTTATGTATTTGAATACGTAAGTGATGTTCTCTTCAGTATCAAGAGAGTCTGCAAGTGTGTGGCTAGAGCATAGAAAGGATGAAGAGCTTGTAGGAATATATCTCTTTATTTTTAACAGTCTCTTTTTTTCTTGGGGGGTGGTGGAGGTGGATGGATTTATTATTTCTTTTTCCTTGACCTGCAAATAGTTCTTGTTACAGAAAACGCTGTCAGTATGCTGGTGGAAAACCAGCCCTCTCTGAGGTTCAGTTCGTACATGAAAGCTCCTCTAGCAAACCTCACAACATGAGACTTGATTTCAGCCTTCTCAGAAGGAAAACTTAGCTTACAAATATCCTGATATTTTAAAAGAAATGGTGAAAATCCTTAAAAATACTAAACTCGAAGTGAGGTATTGGAATTTAGAAGTAAAATAAATAATATAATCAAGAACTGAAAAACATAGGGTTTTTTTATAATTAACAGCTCATTTTGAGTTAATTATCTACAATTACGAAAATCTAATTGCAATTTATTCTCTACTATCTGTGGGAAGAATCGTAGGCAAGGGAATGTGCATCACTGCCAGGCATAAATGCTATAGGATGGGTACAAATAATAGAGGAACCCTTAATGAAAAACAAAAAGCAAATAGGAGTGTGCAGCTGTGCCAGGCTATTGAAAGGTAATTGTAGTCAGAAATGAGATATGTACTTTAAAAGGCATCTTGTCATCTCCTGTAGGGATTAATTTTTTCCCTCCTTGAAAAAGGAAAAAAAGATTCCACAGGCAAATCCAGTACAGTTGGATTTCTGATACAAATTTTGGTCACAGTCTGGCTGTCTGGGAAAAGGAAAACTTTTATCTGGGGGACTACTACAAACTATAGCCAGATTTTCTAATGGATGTCTGTTTAATTTTCTCTTCTAAATGTACCATTATAGTTTCTTCATTATCAGATTCAGCAAGCGTTGTCCATCTCAGCCTCTTTGGATGGTCCCGGTACGAATTTGCAGTGCTGAATTTCTCACTTCCCTGCTGGGTGTGTTGAGGAGCTGTTGGGAAGAAATGTGTCTGTCCCTTTGCCTGCTTGCAGCTGGGCAGGCACTGGGGACCTGGAGAGTCTTCAGATGCAGGATCTCCAGTTCTCTAAGGTGCAGCAGTCAGAGCAGGTTTTATTGAAGATGGTTTTCAGAAGCGTGGAGTGCTCCTGTGTGAGCCCACAGCCAATTTTCAGCTGTGGAGATAGTAACTTGTACAATTAATGGCAAGATGTCTGGTTGTCTGTATAATTTCTTTTCAAGTCTGCCCCAGTGTGCAAGATGCTTTAAAATATTCAAAATAAAAAAACATAACCTGATGCATTTGTTTAGCATAAAACAGCCTTTTACAAAGCACTTTCCATCTCCCACACGCAGATGCTTGGTACATGCTCAAGTACCCACTCCATGTGTATTCAGTAGGATCAATACACCCGGCACCTGCTTTTGTGTGTGCTCCTGACGTCTGCATCTGGGAGAGGAATTTTAAAACAATCCACTCTTCTCTCCCTTAATTAATCTTAACTTTGGATCTGAATGCCGTGGAAATAAGACCTATTTAACAGCGCCAACTAGAGAAGAAGATAAGCTTTGCTGCTCTGCACGTACTCCTCCCCAGAGCTCTGCTGTGTACCTAAACCTTAACATACAAAGTTCCCTGCTTTCACAATTCTTAGGTTTCCTATGAGGCTCTGCTGGTGCAGCTTTCTCCTGCCTCCTCTCTGACGTGTATCTTTTCCTTGGGCTTCACACAATGCTGCCACTGCACCTCTACACTGACCTGTGCAGAACGTTATAAATAGGAATTGTTAGAGAGAGAGGAGCTATCGCGGTGGGGTTACAGTTATCTGCAGGCACTCCTTCACTGTATGCAACCTGGTTAAAGGATTTATTTCCTGGAGTATCAGACATTTGCAGGTGGAATTTGCCACCTTTAATTTCATTGAAGGCTTTTTATGTTTGCGTGCTCTATTCTGTATCATCGGTGTGTGCTTCTTCCAGTTTGTATTTTTAGTTAGTTGAAAATGTCAAACACAGATTTCACCAGTACTTTCCCCCTGTTTGAATGCTCATTGCTATGGTGATAGTTCCAGGAGGGAATGCTGTCAGGGTCTTTTAAAAGAATTTTATGTTTATGGTGTAACTATTTTTATTATCATGTGAGAGAAGGTGACAGTTATCTCTTGCTCCTTGTTTAATGCTTTGTTATGAACTCGGATATTTTTTTTTGCAGCTTGTTAGACATGCAGGCATCTTTCTGTGGTGATGGGCAAGCACACTTCTGTGTTTTTGTCCAAATATTCAACGCAATTAAATAGACATGCAGAGGAATGCAGACTCGCAGCTCCCCCTGCTGTCCCAGGCACATCCAGGTTTGTTCACAGAATTCACCCCCTCCAACTTCTTAAAAAATAAAATAAAAATCACGTGCAAACACATGGCTCTGCCACCTAGGACCTGACTTGTGCTGGCTCCATTGCTCCCATTTTTGAAGGGAACTAATATTTAAGTCTGGTGACAATGGCAGCACCCATTTTGATTCCCAACTGGAGTTTTCTTGTCAGTTGTTCTTTGTGCCACTGTGTGTCACCTCCTGTTACTCCTGTCCTAAGCCTCTTGAGGAGAAACTGTCACCGGTGCCACCAGTGGCTTCTTGACCAGGTCCTCCCAGGCTTCAGTTCATCTGTGAGATGTTCTTGGACTCTTGAAGTGTGTCTATATAAATACTTGGCCAACTTTTAGGAATGTACTGAACACAGTTTGTTGGGATTTTTTTTTTTTTTTTTAAAATCTATTTGCTGTTTTGGCAGACTGGCACATTAAATCGGGCTGAAATCAACTGTGCTTGCAAATGGCCCATAAAATCTGTGTGTTTGGAAGCCACTTACCCACTTGTTACTGTTCCTTTTAACATTCAAGTTAGTTTCTTGTTCCAGACATTGAAGTTTGTATCATTTTTA
>VZTU01002265.1:0-10981 GCA_013400835.1 Zapornia atra | reverse complement strand
TAGATCTGCCAGTAGTGCAAATGCTGAATTAGGTGCAGAAATGAATTCTTCTTTTTCTCATGGTATTTTCTGGCTATGTATAGGCACAGCATCACTTCAACAGATGGCTGATGGAATCTGTTATGACGTAATGGTAGAATATAGCGGGAGCTGGATGCACATTTTTGTTTCATTGCTGCCACGTGCAGCCTCTGAAGGTAGTAAGATTTCTTGTGCAGGGTGAAGGCTTTTTTGTTCTAGTGTGGTTGCTAAAAGCTGAAGGGGAGTGTGTGTGCGTGGCAATTTTTTACACACATCTATGCACGTGTTTCTTTTATTTTTTTAAAGGTAGACAGTGATCCTTACCAGACTGAGGGGAGAGCAGTTCTTTTCTGCTGGTGTGGCTGCTTCATTAATCTCATTTCAGGTTTTCTTTCAACTTCAACAGGGTTTTGAAGCTGCCTGTCCTTTGGGTACCTGGATTATTCTGATCCTGGTCCCATGATCACATATGTTGTGCACAGCAGTATTACATCATTTCCATTACAGTCAAGTAACCTTGAGCAGGAAGCCTACAGATAGATTTGAGGTAGAAAGATGTAAGTGGGAGACACCATAAGTAGCTTCTGTACGCAGATGGAGCCAACCTGTAGGTGAGGTCTTCAAAGAGCACAGGAGCTCTGGTGTTAAAAACACTGCTAAGCACAGGATGGCAATCACTGAAAACAGGCTTGCTAAAACTTGAGTGCTTTGGTATTTTCACAAAAACTTGCATTTGCTGCCAGTCTTCTGCATGGGTATGTAATATCACTTATCAGACTGAAAATGCTTGTAGATTTATTTTTTTTTTGGGGGGGGGGGGAGGGTTGAAATATTTAAAATTCATGCATCTCCTGAAGGAGTTTGTTCCTTGCCAACACTTGCAGACAGTGAGAGACATTTTTGCAAGTCATTTGCAGATGCCTCCTTTACAGGAAAATGTAGACACTGTTAGTTTACTGCCTGAATTGAATTTTGAAAAACCTGAATTCTAATTTTATAAATTGGAGTGGATTACATTTTGTTACTTTTTATGTTTATATATAGTCTTGGATGAAGACAAAATAAAGTTTAATCTAGATATTCATGTGCCCCAGAAATTTGTGAGTTGGAAAAGTTAGGGAAAAAAAGTCTTACAAAACAGTGTTCTGGAAGGTAGTTTTAAATTAGGAGATTTTAAACCCACCCGCACAACTTTCACGCCATTTAAAAGCTTATATCAGAACTGATGGGGCAGGACTAAGAACAAAAGCTACTGGTATTACAAAGTTAAGCAAGAAATCCTCTGTACCCTGCTGTTCTGGCCATGCTCATGGCTGCACTAAGCTAAAACTCACTCCCCCACCCCTCTTGTGACCTTGGCTGCACTTCAGCACACAGAGAGCTGAAGCAAAAGGCAAACTCCCAGTAAACATTAGATTCTGCCACTTGCAGATATACAGACTACATATAAAGATAAAGGCACGTGTCTCAGCTCTCACTTTCTCTGTAGTGGACTTTGTGTATTTGCCACTGAATTATTCTGACATAAAACTTTCCAGACCGTACTGGTGTGTTGAGCTGAACTCTGTGGCTTTGCATGGGTGCTGAGGCTTTGCAGAACTACCCATTACGTTTATAACAGTGCTAATTTTTGAGACCCATGCAGAGAAAATTTTAGATTCAGCCCAGCTGATTTGTTCTTCACACTGCTCCTGTGGTGAAGAGGATTGATTTTTGTGTTTCTTTTGATATTTGGCTTCCTTTCCTCTGGTACTCAATGCTTCAGGCCTTAATCCTTTAACCTTGAATCTGAGCATCAAGGCTTCAGGAGGGATCAGGCCTTTTGATGGAGAGAGAATGTCTTTTGTTGTACCAAATGGTTGGGAGTGGTATAAGGCCAGACAGCTCTCCAGACAGTATATATTCTTCTGTTGCGTTAAAAGACTATAAACAGAGGGTGGGTTTAGTGGGGATTATAAATAATCTAGAGGAAGGTGGGGTATTAGAAGCAATGGAAAAGAGTTAATGACTTTTTCTTTAACATTTCACCAGTAACCAGTCTATCATGACAGATGCGTACTGGGTTGCCAAATGCTATACTCTGATTTGGGTAACGGTTCAAAGCTCAGCGTGTCATGGAAATGGCAGCGTGGTCCCTGGTGGAGCAGGGGGAAAAAAAGCTTTTCAGCTTCTCAAAGGGCAGTATTTGTGGAAGCAGATGCTTGCTTGCCCTACCCAGCATAAAGAACAGTTCTGCGGGCAGCCGGGAGAGTTCGTACTGCTGGATTTTTATAGGATCATTAATTATATGTTATAAGGCAGCTAAGCATGGCATTCCTAACTCGATGAATTCCATTATGAATGGCCTTTTCATATTCTTCATCTCGTTATATTAAATGCATGTGACCTGAAGTTTAGCTAAAGTTATTGTTCGGGTTAACTTTCATTTAGTGGTTGCCCTAATTTTAGAAACAGTATGATCTTTAGATTTTATGGAGACACAGGTTTTTTTAATGCATGTTTTCGCAGCACTATTTTAGATAATTTCTTTTGGAACTAGGTAGGAACCTCTGTGAAGTGGCAGGGAAGGGATTTAGTTAGTCCTTGATTTGCCTGGAGATTTCTGTACCCATGTCCCTGGATGACAACATCCAGTTACACGGATTTGGCTATCATCTCTCTGCCAATAACTCTTAAACCCTCTGCTCTGTTCCGTTTAGTCTTGCATATCTGACTGCCTCCCTGACACATAATCCTGGTTGTTTTGCCTTCAGATCATTCCTAATCTGGCCAAAACAGAACTCTTTACTTTTTCTTCCGAATCTCTCTCTACTTCTGATTTTGATAACGCCACATCCTCCCTGTCACTCAGGCTTGTAACCTCAGGGTCACTCTTCTCCAAATGCATCCCAGCTGCTGACAACTATTGCAGCTTTTTTCTCCTTTGTGGCAAAAACATGCCTTCAGGGTGTCAACAGTTAAAACGCCACCCCTTGCCCTGGTCCTTCATCTTGCACTTTGACTACTGTAAAATCTTCTCTGCCTGCTCGATATTCATTCCCCTCCTTCAAAACAAGTTTTCCAAATGGGTATCCTGGCTGGTTATTCAGATTTTGTCCCTGTTGCTGCTTTGAAACGCTCCCTTCAAAGGCCAGTTGTCTACTGTATCAGTCCGTAGGGCTCTGTGGAATGTGGCAAAGCTGCTTCTTTTTTCATCTGCAATCTTCTTTTCTCCTTCAGTTATGTGAGAGTTTGTGGTGGTTTTAGGTGTTGCATGAATTTTTTGGTCATGTGCTCCTACTGCATTCCTTAATTGACTTTTCTAACTGCTGAGTCTTGTCGTGGTTACTCCTGCCTCCATCTGTCTGTTCTGACTACATCTGTCCTGTATCATATCTTGTGTCTGAGACCTTTTTTTAGAGTTCAGACTTCTTTCAGAGCTGATTTAAACTTTTTTTTTCTTTCAGATCTTCAGGGTGTGTTTCCTCCTTCCCACTCTGAATCCTAATCTGATGAGATTCAAACAAATCTGTTTGTTTCCACTGACCACAAAAATGGTCTCTGGCCAGTAAATCCACTTAAAATTTAAATCATATTCAAAAGTTATTCACCAGTGACCTAGGGAGAGAAGTGGTGTAAGTCACGTGCAATGACAAATCATCAGCTCTTCTGTGTAGAAAAGTTTACATATGGCTTCTAATACATGCAAGAGCTTGAAAGAAAACAATGTGCAGGTATCTTCAGTCTTCTGTCAATAGTACCAGGTTTCACCTCTTTGTGTAATACATGGCCTTCTGTTTGATTGATGCATCGTTAATCCTTTTTTTTTTTTGGTCTTTTTAACTTTGTGCTCTTTAATCTCTGTCTACATCCTGCATTATTTTTGACAAAGTCATGTCTCAGAGACGGGCTAGATTTATATACTGGCTGTAGACACAAAAGAGCTGAGATGGTTTGGCAACACAAATAATGCAAGCCTCTAAAGATTCACATAAAATCCATGAACTGAATGGAAATCTTTAGTGTGTTGCTTCTAGGGGGGGGAGCTCAGGCCATGTTTATTAGAGTTGTGTGCCATGACTTACGAATCTAATTCTGTATTGCACTTGCAATAAATACCTGATTTTACAGCCATTAGCCATCAAATATGCTCTGTGAACTATGTAACTTTAGTGGATTCAAGGCAATTGAAGTGGCCAGAAGTGATATTTTAAACCTTTACCAACGGCTGCCTTGTGAAATCTACATCTGTTGGGTATGATAATCCAGCAATCTGTGTAAAATCCAAAGTCTAATGTCTCTATTTACTTCTTTTGTGGTTATAAGATTTTTTTTTTAAAAAGCCAATCAATAAACAATCTCAGTGTTTTCATTTTGCTAAGCAATATAATAGAGATGAGTACTGGTGTAGTAGTAAATCATTAATACACTTCTTAATCATAGAGTGACCATGTCCCACAGATGTGATTTAATCCAAAAAAAGGCTGAGGAAGTGTAAAAAATGTATCAAGATGGGTGTTTCCAACAGAAGCGGGATGGTATATAATACCATTTTATAAGATCCTAGTGTGAGAGCATTTAGGATGTCATGGACATTTACAGTTGCAACCTGGCTACGTTCTAAGATGCTATTCCTTTTGATCATTGTAGAACAAGAATAAATAAAACCTGTCAGGTTTGTATTTGGTGAGGGAGACAGTGTGGTACGAGACACGTTGGTGTTATCCTAGAGCTGTTCCTTGTGTCTGGACTGAGCTTGTGCCAACAAGCTGAGCCTCTGATGGCTTTTTGGAAGAAGAGAAGCATGACTCATTTACTAGACCCAAGATCTGTAAGACACTGACACTAACAGACACGTTTAACTCTAAAACCCAGTAGTAATCTTTGCTTACAATGCTTGATTCCATCATCATGTGATACAATGTTTATTAAAATAAGAGGACAGCATTTTCATGGAAAAAGATGGGTCCTGTAAGGGTGTTTCCATGTTTGTTTCAATGGTAATGCTTCCTAATCATTAGAGAAATCTGATTCAAGGACAGCAGCCTCAGAAGGACAGGAAAGATAAAACATCTAATTGTGTTTATTATGGAATTTGATGCATTACATGAAAGATTTTTCCCTGCAGCATATTCCCTAATATAAGGGGAGCAGTCAGTGACCTGGAAGGTCACCTCAGGATCCTTAGGGGTATGTGCATTTGCCCAGTTTAGTGGTTATTAATTTTCATTGCTGTCAATGTGAGAAGTTTGTAACTTTATGTTCCTTATTTCCTCACTTATGAACCAGGGATTTTTATCATGCCAGTTGAACATTATCATCTGTCAGGTTCAACTTTGTCAATGAACAGAATCAGTGGTAGATGTTATGTCTTTTGTAACTCTTCTGTGCATATGTAACTCTTCATAATAGTTATACACAAGAGTGTAGTCTTAAATATCTTGCTGTAGCTAGACGTCTCTTCAGAACGTCTTGCTTGCAGGCCATACTGGAAACCCTGTTGAGTACCTGCTTTTCAACTCTTACCATGTCCCTCCTTTGCTATATTGTCACCCTTAGCAAATGACTGTTCCAGGATCTGGTCTGTGATCAGGAAAAGGGTTTTTGCAGTTGCTGCTCACCTACTTAAATCTCCTGTTATTGACACCTATCAGACTGTCTGGAAACTCCTATGGAGGAGAGAGTGCTTGTGCACCAGTAGTCTTAGCTATGAAAAACACAAGGACTCTTCTACCAAGCAGGCAGTTGTGTGCACACTCTAGACTGATCTCTGCAGCAACAGCTCAGTCATAGCCCAAGTGCAGCCCATCTACTGTAAAGTCCTTTTGTTCTGTGTGAGCCAAGTTGAGTAGGGATGATGCGTTGCTGTTCCATGCCTTTATCACAACTGAATTGCAATCTAATTTGGGGGATATGTGTTCGGTAGGTAGCTTGCACATGGCATCCGAACAGTCACCTTGTGAATGGGGCTAGCTCTCAGCCAAACAATAGCAATGCTGGATAAGGCACTGAGGCAGGCATTCACTTTGCTGAAGAGCATGTGATTCTCCTCCTGAAGGAGAGAGTGACGCAGGTTGGTCTGCTGGGGAAGTTTGGATTTAGTTCAAAAACTTTGTTTGTCCTAAACAGGCTTTTGCATCATTCCTTATGGCACTTTCACTGGTGACAGCGAGGCAGGCTTTTCAGATACACAGACGCTGCTTTGAAGGATTGTGTTTATACCTATGACTTGACATTTACATGACTTTCTTTTGTGAAGGCTGACAGCACTGCTTGCTGGAACGACAGCTGCTCTGCTCTGTAAGAAAGACCAAACACACAATCACAGCATTTTGTCCTGCTAAATTTCTGCCAGTCTGTTTTCTGTGTCTGCTTCTCTAGGACTGAAAACCTTTATGTTGGAATTTTCTTTGGATTCAGAAGAGAGAAAAGTGATCAGAGCTCATTTCGCTGTTTATTAGGAAAACTAAGATAGGTGGGAAAGGTGTAAGTAGGGAGTTGAAATATAGCTAACTTGGAGCAGAATGAGGACAGGGCTTCAAAGGGAAGGCATTATTATAATTTTACGTGGAATTTAGCTTAGTACTTGCTACAAATGGACCTCTAACTGTGTATATTAAGTGAAGTCCTGACTTCATTGAAGATAAAGGCAGTATTCTGATTGATTCAAGGAGGCCAGGGTTTCACCTATGGCTGTTATGATCTAATATGTCATTGCTAATTAAGAGCATCAGTGGCCTCAATTCTTGCTGGTGGAATTAAATGTCTGAGCACCAGTCACTGAGGGAATGGGGAAGGAACCGGTCTCTGAAAGAGTGGGCTGGAGGAGCTGTGATATGAGATAGTATACCCTGGTAAGGCTTGATATGTGGAAAAGTTTTTAGCATAGTAGCTGGTATGAGTCCTCCAAAGTGAGAGGAAAGTAAACCAAAGGCAGTAGGTCCAAGAAAGACAGCTCATCAGAAAAAAACCAACAGGGAATCCTGATACAGCCACAGGCATTACTGGATTTGAGGGTGCTGAGCCTGAAGAGGAATGCTTGTCACCCCCCAGCAATATCTTGTGTGCATAGAAACATGCATATTTTAGGAAATCACTTCCTATTTTGTGATGAAAAGTCATTTTCTTACAAGATTTTATAATATTTATATTTCAGTACCAGAACTCTTGCTGGATGCTAAGGTGTTCCTCTACCTGCCCCTGCCCTCCAGCCATTTCCCTAGAAAAAAAGGGTCCCAAAAATCACTGGCCTGCTGGAGTAGGTCCAGAGGAGGGCCACAAATGGCACTGGGGGGTGGGACGGGGAGGTGCCACACCTCTCCCAGGAAGAAAGGCCGAGGGTGCTGGGCGGCTTCAGCCTGCTCAAGAGAAGCTCCTTGGGGACCTTCCTGTGGCCTCGCCGTACTTCAAGGGGCTGATGAGAAAGAGGGGGACAGACTCAGTGCTGGGGGGCCATGGGCTCAGGGTCTGAAACTCTACAGCGGGCAGACTCTGCGCCCAGAGCAGGAAGGGCCCTTGGCCCCACAGGCTGGTGAAACGCTGGCACAGGTGGCCCCGAGAGCTGGGAGATGCCCCATCCCTGCCAGCATTCGGCCTGGGCATGACGGGGCTCCGAGTGACCGGGCCTGGCTGAAGAGGTCCCCGCTTGTGGCTGGCGGGCTGCACTGGGCCACCTTTAAGGGTCCCTCCTGACACAAACCATTCAATGCTTCTGTGAACTCGAAACTGTAAATGAACATGGTGTCTAGAAAGGAAAGCAGCTGTTTCTTATTAACATGCACTGGATCCCAGCAGTGTCATTAACATGCTGATGCATGTAACATAAGCCTCAAAATGCCAGGTTCCATAATTGGGCCATGAAATCTCACTCTAGGCTTGAATATGGCCTTCAAGGTCCGTATTAGAATAGGGAATTTTTCCTGCGTTTTAAAGGAGGAGGAAAATGTTGAGCTTCTCTGTTTCAGTGCGATAGGCTTTAGATTCTTAACAGTGTGTTTTTAAGGTTGTTGATCTGCTGACATGAGCAGATTGGCTTTGTGCTGAGGAACAGAAGGGTGATGGCATTCAGAGATGAGAGACTGACCTGAAGCTCATACCATACTTCTCCTTGCCTTCAAGACCCTTACCTCTGTTACAGCTCTGCTCATCCGTCTTGTAGATTTGGGCACCCTACACAAAGCAGGAGCAAGTGGACCAACCAATCTCCCACCTATGTCCGATGTCCTCCTCTTCTGGCTTGCACATCTTGATGTGCTTCTTCCCCAGCTGCCTTTGAAAGAAGGGGCAGGCTGTGTCCTGTTGGAAGAGGACTCCAGATTGCAGATGGAGATATACTAATGAGAGGCTGTAAGCTTTACCTCTGTTGTCAGGGTTTTCCTCATGATGGACTCTACAGAGACACACATGGTGTGTGCACTAACGCCAGGTGTCTCCTTTTTTAAGCAAGTTGAGTGTTTGGGAGTCAGTTCCAGGTCTCTTCTTCCTCTGCTGGTCTGCTTGCTGTCCAAGGGCCCATCTTCCTTATGGCATCAATTTTGTGAATTAGGGTATTTACACTGCCCTAGCTGACACATTGTTGGAAAAAAAAAAAATAATTGGGAAATCTGAGGCACTTCATAGCTCTGGAAGTAGGGGCTTACAAACAAAATAACACAGTACACTTGAGAGGACTGAAAAAGTTGTGGTTGTTCAGGAGACCAATATTGTTGCCTCTTGGATCCACTCATTCAAAGTCTACAGTCCTTGTTTTATCCTAGTGACTATTTTTTTTCCTTGGCAGGCAACCAACTTTCCAAACAACTTTCCAACCACTTTAGAACCAGTGGTCTTCAAAAAGTTCGATAATTTGATTTAAACTGATCTAAATACAGACCCCTGCTGAAAAGCAGATCCTGTGATAGAAGATGAGATCTTCTTTGTCTCAGAGCTTGTGATACTGCTGCTTTACGCTGAGCTGACTCTGAAAGCTGATGTGGCTCAGAAATCTCCCAGCCAAAGTGATGGTGGGGGAAACAATTTTCAGTGTGTTTGTCAAACTGCATCTGAAATAGCAATACAGGTTCCAGCTACAAAAACGTATTGCTTGGGTTGTCTACTTATCACCAGTTTTGCATCATTAAGTGTTATGCATTCTTGGCCTGATATAATTGCAGCAGATTGCACACATGAACTGTTAATTATTTTATTTTTAAAACAGACATTTCAGAACAGGAAAATAACATTCCAGCATATTTGCTTTTGGAGCTAACCTACCACGACAGTCTGTTAGCTTGATAATGATTGAACTCGCAAGCCGGGGGTACAGTAGGGTACCATTAAGCTGGCCATCTACTGAACGTGAATTGCCTCATGTTTTGGTTTTTTGACTAGTTACAATGTTGTCACGTTCTCTGGATGCCACTGATCTTCACTGAAAAAAGCATGGAAAGATCAGGGTTCAGTGAAAGGTAAGCCCATCCAGATTTGGGATCAATGACTGGTAGCCCATCAGATGAGCAGTAGATACGGAGCAGGGAAGAGGTGAAACCTTATGGATGTACATATACTGATAGTAAATGCTACTTTGTGGGAAGAGTCTTAGCTTTTTTTAATTGCTTAGTGATTCAGTAGATCTGTAAAACTCCATTTGTAGACCAAGGCTACCATTATATTGGATTGATTCATCAGGATGAGCAGCTAGAACAAGCTATATTCTATCAGAGTTTTCCTGCATTAATGTAAAAATGAATTTAGTTGGCTCTAAATGGACATTTGTTTTATCATCTTGAAGAACTGACTTTCCTGTATTAAAGCAGAATAATGTATCTATATGGTGCCCTAACTTGAACAGTACATAAAGATTAGTAAATAAGACCCCATTAAAAATACTTATAATGTAAGTAACATGGGTCCCAATAGCCTTTCTAATGTCCATTAATGCTTATTCTGAGGATCAGAGCTCATTTTACTGAGCCATTTAGTCAAACCGTGTGATTATTTAGAAAGTTAATTCATGCATACTAAAATCTAGCTTAAGTAATGCAGAGGGTAGGAGGTAAAACTCTATGGAGACGATAGTCCTTTTTGTTATTTAATGATCAGCCATAATTAACTTGCAAATTTGAAATAATTAGAACAAATTAAAGGTATTTAACTTTGCCTCCCTAAAGAAAAATTCAAATTGCACCAAATGCAGCTTTAAATTATTCAAGTCTCAGAGGTCTGTGCTGGGTTTTTTTACAATGCCTTTTCTATGATGAGAATACCAATCTGCTTTTTGTCAGAAAGCATCCTATCAAGTAATTGTTCTTTGTGTCTAATAAATGACAGCTATTCTTCTTTGTAAAAGTATTTCAGTCTCTGAAGACTACATCAGCATTTCCATGGCATTTTAATTCAATAAAACAAAAGGTTAATGTTTTTCTACTTTTTAAGGAATGCAAATACTAGCAGCATTCAGTGGGTCCTGAATGACATTTAAAATTTGCCATTCACGCTCAGCGGGGATATCGCGATATGAGGCTCAGACAGAAAGGGAAAAAAAAAACCCATTTCAAGGTGTGTTTTCCTTTGTTGGTCGTGTACTTCGATATTGGTAAGGAGACAGCAGTGCTGAGACTTGCTGCTTTTCCAGCAATTGCTACTCTTGCTCCTCCTGCCTGAGTATGCAGGTTAGCTGGGTTAGTAAGGTCTCTATTTAGACAGTCCTCTCTTGTTGTGTAGTTTCAGGGAATAGCATGAAAAGTCATTGGATACGGTGGTGCCTTGCAGGAAGTCCAACTAATCACACTGCTTTTGAGTGATACGATGGGTTTCTGGATTTGAAAACAGAGGAGGGCCCTGTTTTGTCACCTGATCTCTCCAGCTCTACCTAACTCATCCCTTTGGACCATATGTTAGTTTTAAATTTTGCAGGTTGCAATAGTCACATCATTCATTTTACTAATTACTATTCCACAGGTGAATGAGTAACTGTTCTGAAATAGATTTTTTTTTTCCCCTT
>VZTU01002264.1:6599-62122 GCA_013400835.1 Zapornia atra | reverse complement strand
TGGCTTATACTTAAACAAGGCTTAGAACTTCCCCACTATGCATCATAAGTACAATTTACCTTTCATTTTACTTATATCAATTTGAGTAATAAATCATAGTTCCTTTACTGAGACAGAACTCAAGACCATTTTCTCATTTAATAGCTTTCATCTTTATGATGTTCTATATAATGGATATCACAGTACACTAATGAGGTTGCCAGCATTATCAGAAGATGTATCACCATCTACATGGTCCCTTTTTATCCCTGGAAAGACAGCATGAATTTATTGGTTTCATAATTTCTCTTCACTTATATAGATTATACAGGTAAAAAAACCCCAAAAAACACACACATGATTCTTTAAAAATAGTTTGAAACATTCCTAATATTTAGCAATATTCTTAATGTACAGTTACCATTAGTTTTTCTCGTTAGTAGTGATGAGTCTGACCACACACAAAATTATTTAATTATAAAAACAGTTAAGAACTGATCTACAGAATAAGTGACTTCATTTATTTTATTCACAGGATATTAATACCCATGTCTGAAATGCAGTATTAAAAACAATAGATAGAATTTTTAGTATCACTGTTTGAGATTCATTCAATGTTTCTCAAAGGATACATGACAATCTTCCTTTTTTTTTTTAATGAAACGATGTGAAATACATCAGTACATTTGAAATACAGAGAAACAAAGAAAGAAGATGGAACATGGATGTTCTGCAACAGATCTTTAAACAGCAATCTTTGCTTTTTTGAAGTTATAAACAATGCTGAAAAGATTATGTGGATTTCAAATTTACTTTTGTTACTGTAAATCTCATGCTTGAAATCGTTATCAAAACTAGCACTAAAGATTTTCTACCCTCAGTTGCAAAACCTGAGGGAAAACTAGAACTGCATGAGCCAAAAGTTGTCCAATATTTGCTAACAACATCTTGTAAGAACTGCAAGACAAATGTTTTCTAGCCTCAATGCTCTTAGGAGGTTCCTTGATGTTTCACGTTTTTGCATAAAACTCTGATTTCCACATTTGTGACAAATTGCAGGGGGGAAAGGATGATGCCCTTGAAAAAAATAAAATAAGCCGCAAATTGTATGGTACATCAGAAATTTTGAAAAATATTTTCAAGGGGTTTTACTACTTATGTTTTATACTAGCCCCAGAGACTGATACACTTTCAGCACAGCAATTCACTCTGGCCTTCATTCTGCACAGACTTCACACGCAGTCAACTCTGTGCACTGTGATTAACTCTGTTGCTTATATTTAACCCGAGCCAGAATTTCAGCTAAACAGAACAATTTCCCTAATTTACCTGCCCACATTCCAAGACACGATTTTCCCCAAATAATGTACTTCAGGAAACAGAAGTTGATTTTTCACATGTCCATATTGTATGAGCCATTGTGCAAAAAATAATTAATGAGGTAAGAGCTAGAAAGCAATAGAGGGAGTCCAATTCTGAAGCCTACTTAGGGTAGTGCAACACCTATAAGGGCTTCTCTAAACTAAAAAGCCATTTCTCCTCCTTGTTCTCTTGAACGGAGATACATGCTTCTCTTCAGCATTTTCTAATTACTGTGTTAAGCAGTGGAATTTGACCTGTATCTCAGCTTTGTCAGACTGGGTTCTTTTAACTCAAGCATCTACTACCCAGCCGTGTCATGGCTAAACCTCTACTAGAGGTAGAATAGGTCGAATAGAACTTTTTAAGAACTCTTATAGTAGAAATAATGCAACAAAAAAACACATGAAAAAGGTTTCTCCTTTGCATTGAGCATTATAAAGAACATTAAAGGACTGGGCAATTAAATTCAGAAAAAGAAGGCACAGTCACCATGTAGCTTACATGGACTACATCATGGTTTCCCAAGAGAGTTCAAATTAAGCAGCAGCTGCCTTCTGATGCTGTTAGACAGATAAGAGCACACAAAATAGATTATATTCCTATATTCTTCCTCATAAAATCCCTTTTCTAACACATAAAGACAGCCATTCCCGTGTTGAAAGACAAGTTTGCAGTGCAGGTAGAAAGAGCGAGTGGTTTGGATAAAGAATTCTGGATGTTTTCCTGTACTTGCAGCAGCAAAATTATCTGTTTTCTTTGCTATTTTAGGGGACAAAAGTAGGAATGGCATTATTATAAATATATATTATATAAATATATTTTTTGTCTCATGTTAAAACATTGTTAATAACATTCAAATAACTATAATACAAATACTGAAATGCAGTACTGTTGCCTACAGATTTTTCCAGGCTATTCTATTAATGAGTCAAAGGATTTTTTTATACCATAGTGAGTATATCTTGGGATAGAGAAATGGCAGGTTTATAGATGGTTGCATATACAAACAACATGCGTTGAGTGATTAGAATAAACATGTCTAGAACTGGACACCTTGTTGATCTTATTGCAAATACTCTTCTCTCAACAAGACACATCTCAACTTAAGTGCATCCTTCTTTCTGCATTCCAACCTCTACAACTGCATCTTTTTCAAGCCCAGAACAGCAGGTGAGGCTGTACATGCCTGACTGAGTAAATATAGCTGCTATTTTCTCTCACATTGTAAGTTCACTTTCCCTTGGAGACTTTGAGCATATAACACTGTGTTGGTGTCACTGAAAATCAAGTAATTTGGGGAAAACAAGAACCAAATTTTCCTTTAAAAATCACTGAGTTTTGTCAGTCACCTATTCTGCTGTCGGTGGGAGAAGCAGTCAGAGACAAAGAGGGCCCAGTTTCACCATGCACTTAAGAACTTCTGAATAGTTATTTGCAGTCAGAATCTTATTTTTTCTTTAATGCCCGAAGACACTACCTGAGCTGACTGAGTGCTTATTGCAGGCACTTTCCACATCACAGTTGAATAAATAAATACTCTAGCAAAGCTCCCATAATCCAGACAGGTAAAAAAAAAAAAAAAAAAAAAAAGGGGGGGGGGGGGAAAGGAATTCATAAGTGTTCACTGNGGAGAAATGGGCACAGAGAGGTGAAATGATTTGTTCAAGATTCTCTGGCTAATTAGATTTAGAGCAGCGTACTCATATTCTGAACTTGTGTGTGCGAGCCAGTAGATATTGTGTTCTCTCAGAGTGCTCTCACATATATCACAGGACAAGGTCACTCATAGCAATTTAAGACATGAAGAACAACGCCAATGTAAATTTTATGTTACCTCTGCAAAAGCTAACTATTCCTCCACTATCACTCAATATCTATTTACAAAAAAATCATGGTTGAAATACAGATCTTTGTTGTCATTTGCATAACATGTATCCAGCTATTTATCTCTGGCATGAGTTTTCCCTTACCAAGAGCAGACGGCTTCTAAGAATGTATTTTAAATGAAAGTGATATACATTTAAATAAAACAATTTTCTGAGAAGTAATTTACCCTCCCTACTTCACTAGCCATAGAATTCAGTAGTTCTGAAATGCTGTACATAATGAATGCTAACCCGACAGGGCTAAGCAATAATTGTAATTTTTCTGTCTTAAAGAGTGCATCTATTATTTATTTATAGTATAATACGCTCAACTTGTCATTCACCCCATGACCGTGCCACCAACCACCTTTATTCTACAGTATAAAAGAAAAATGCTCAAGGGATAGATTTCTATATGCAAATTACACACAAGCTATTAAAGCAACAATTGCTCACACTGCCAAAATATTGAGGATGGTGAGGTAAAAGCCATGGATGACGACAGAACCTCAGCTCACTTCAGTGGGCTGTATCACAAATCCACAGTGTATCACAAATCCACTGTATCACAAATCCACAGTGTAAAAAGCAGTGCTGCCCTTCATCCAGCTGTGCCGGGTAATTTTCAGCATCTTTCAGTGCCTTTTTGCCAGCTTCATTCCTGGCTCTGATTTATTTGAAAAAATGGGAAAAAACCCCAACCAAAACACCAGGTTGGACCCAGCCCCACAGGAGGTGACAGCCTTCACTCCTGATGCTCCATCTTCCATGCTTCCAGGCCACACAGCAGTGTGGCAGGAGCTCTTGTTGCTCTGAGGGAAAACCAACAACGCAAACTCTGATATTTAATGTCTTCCCCATCACTAATAAAAGACACAATCACACACACACACACACACATGCACAACTGCATGAGGTAACTGAGTTTTGTTGTGTATTATCAGAGTCCTCACACTGAGAGCTTGTGAAGTGATTGCTTTCATCTTTTTTCTGCAAATAGCAGGGGAGGTGTTCATCTGTATTTTAATGTTTCCATACATAATAAAAATAATTACTTGCTATCTCTAGGATAGATGGAGAAGCTATCAGCGTGCCAATTTTTATGAAGAACTTTTCTTCAAAAAAAGAAACAAAGCAACATCACATTGTGCATAGGGACTGCACAGCCAATTCAAAAGCATCCTGAGGGGCCTTAGCACATTTTCTGAACTTCAGGGCTGTATTTAAAATGGCTTTTTTTTTTTTTTTTCAAATGAAGATAATTGAAAGAAGCAGGCCAATTTTAAATTCTTAATGCTGATAAACCTTTACTTCCTATCCATCGTAATTTTTACATGTGTATATGAATATATGTATTTTATATCTATTGGTGCTTAGAATATAAGATTTCAATATTGTAAACACTAACTTTGCACGTTAAAATTTAACTATATTGATCTTAATGCTGCAAGTTATCTAAATATCAACCCCATAAAAATTAGATAATGAGATACCTAAATAATCTCCAAACCCTGTAACATCTAGCCTGATTCTTATCAGCACTGAGCACTCTATCCAAGATTATCCAGATTATCCATTACCCTGTAGTTGAGATTTAGGTAGTCAGGCCAATTTCCTTAAGAAAAAAAAAAGTATATTAATGAAATGATCTTTCTTAGGAAATCATTAATTCATCATACAGAACATAAAATCTTTAATTAGTATTCACTTAGTCGTGTGTCAGAAAACTCACTCGTGTACTGATATAAGCATGTGATTTGTGTAGGCTAATTCCAAACTGAAGGACAAAGAGTCCCTTTCCACTCTAGAAAACTCTGGTGGAAGAGGGCTTCTCATTGGAAAATATTCCTTTGGAAAAGATTTAGCTAAATCTGTTGGGAAAGAGCAAGGAGCAATGAGACATCGCTGAATGAACAGTAGATTTCTCCAAATCTGCTCTCTCAAACTGAATGCAAATCCCCATATCTGTACATGGAGCACTCAGCCCTCCCAATTTCATCACCCACCTATGCTGTAGCTTCAGACTGGCTTCAGATCTCTTAGTGAGATCTCCAGAAGGTCAGTTCTCCTTGTAGTACTTCACTCAAAGAGTCTTTGAGGAGACACAAGAAAAGGCCATTCATCTTAGTCTTTAATGTCCTCAATACTGTAAACTCTTGAACACAGGGTAATGGCAATGCAAAGTTCTTGGCTTCCTCCCACTCCTGCTCTGAAGACATAAGACTTTAGAAGGCACTCTCACAGGAAGAAATCCGGGAAGAGATTTGTCTCAGGACTAAATGACACAACCAAAATGGCATGTTTTTTTCAGATCTTTTTTCAAGGACTTACAGATTTTGCTGTTGCATTGCATTTTTATTGTAGATGTATTGTTCTTACAGACACATGCCTATAATTTATGACAATAAGGTCACAGACCAAATTCTGCTATTAAACTATAAAGCCAAAGCATTTTAGCCCTCTATAGCCTACAGAGTAATATGACCTTCCTGTAGCTGTGAATATGAGAAAAGTTCACTCCTGAGCATTCGCACTTTTAATCACAATGAATAGCCTACACATGATGATTCCCCAGGTACTGACAAATGATAAAAAGACTGATTATTGCTCTTCCTTTTTCTTCTTTTCTTACTGATTTGGTAATGGTAACTGCTCAAATGTCTTTGCATGTTTCATTGTCATCATTTTTAGCTTTTCCCTACCTTCCTTTTTGGATAAGACTGGCCTAATTATCTAGTGATGATGATACATGTTCTGAGACTGAAAAGAAAGATATCAGAGAGCTAAATAAATCAAGTCTCCTTTAACAGTGACTAGTACTGATACTGGCTGTGAATCTCATATTTTGCTCTAACAACAAGCATTGTGTTTCACCTCAGGCTCTGCTTAAAGTGATCCTCTTATAGTTTGAATGAACCAGGCAGTGGTCAGCAACAAACAGTAATTTCAGTATCAGATTAAGAGTTTAAAATAATCCTGCCCAGAATTTGTACTTTTGTTATTAAAAAAAATAAAACCAACAACCAAACATCCAAAACCAAAGCAAAACAAAAAAACCCCAACAAAACCACAAAAAAAACCCCTCAAACTATTCTGTTCCCGAATTTCTTGGCAATCTTAAAATTATTTTACTGTACCTAGTAGCTGGGTCTGTGAAAACTATTTGAAGCATCCTAGCTGGACACTAAGGATAGATGCTTTGGTTTTGCACCCCTTTGTGTGGGAAGATTAAAAAGTAAAATAAAAATTAAAAAAATTAATGTCTGCCAAATTGAGAAGATCAGACTTAGTCCACTAATATGTATTTAGAGGTCAGTAAGTCTGAAATCATAAAGACTTGTGGGAGTATTTGCTTGGTCCCCTTTCGACAAATGGCCTGGATAACACTACTTGTTAAAATATGAATCTGTAAATGTTATGGGTGAAACGAACACCAAGCCACCTGAGCAGACATTTACCTAAACCTAATAATGTGAAACAGGAATACAACCACCAGGCAGATTGAACAGTAACCCAGGAATTACAGAGACTTCTGAAACAAAGATGGAGTCAGCTGGAGAAAAGGTATGTATATAAGCAGCATGGAAATTGTACCATGGGAATGAGACTTAGGATTGGAAACAGATGCAGTCAGCTTCTGGTATGACACTGCTGGCAGCCACCCCACAGGCACTGCAGTCTATGCTGGGAGATGATGGTGCAGCATCCCTGTGGGGCACCAGGAGAAGCTTTCATTCAGCTAGGGCATCATGTGCAGGTCACAGCAGGCAGGAGCAAACACCTCAAGGATGTGCATGGGCAGACATGAAGTGCTCCCTCACCAGCATCAACAGGTGGCAGGAAGCAGCAGGGGTATGCACAGAGCTGGAGGATCCTTATCTCCCACAGGAGCGAGATACAGTTGGAGAATCTGCCGTATCGCCCCAAAAAGGGGGTATGCTCATAACACACACTGCCTGGCGTCAGGCGAGGAACATGCACCTAATTATGTGCATGTGCATGATTAGAACATTTTGAGATTAGTTGTAACTAATCTTAATGTTCAGAAAGATGCTTAGAAACCTGTAGGACTTAATCTAGTATCATGACTTATCTGTTACATTACTGAGAGTGGTCCTGAATGTAGTTCACTGATTTACAGTTAAACCCATTTTCTTAATAAAGCAGTAAATTGCTTCAACCCTAATTTGGTTTTAATTACATGAGCAGCGCTGTTTTTTCATAAAACACATATGCACTACCTAAAGAAGTAAAATAGGGGTTAAATGACCATGGATTCATATAATCAGAGTTTAGGTTGGAAAAGACCCTTAAGATCATCGCGTCCAGCCATTAAACCTAGTACTGCCAAATCCACAACTAAGCCATATCCCTAGGTACCACATCTACACACTTTTTTAATACCTCCAAGGATTGTGACTCAAACACTTCCTGGGCAGTCTGTTACAGTAATTGATAACCCTTTAGGTGAAGAATATTTTCCTAATATCCAATATAAACCTCCCCTGGTACAACTTGAGGTCATTTCCTCTTGTCCTATTGCTCGTCTTGAGAAGGAACCAACACCCACCTGGCTACAACCTCCTTTCAGGTAGCTGTAGAGAGTTATAAGGTCTCCTCTCAGCCTCCTTTTCTCCCAGGTAAATAATCCCCATTCCCTCAGGCACTCCTCAGAAGACTTGCTATCTAGACCCTTCACTAGCTTCGTTGCCTTTCTTCAGACATGCTCTTCAGACATGCTCCAGCACCTCAATGTCTTTCTTGTGTTCAAGGTGCTTTCCCACCAGTGTCAAGCACAGGGGGACAATGACTTCCATAGTCCTGCTGCCCACACTATTTCCGACATAAGACAGGATGCTGTTGGCCTTCTTTGCCACCCAAGCACACTGCTGGATCATATCATCTGGCAGCCAGTAAATACCTGAAAATATTTTTCCACCAGGAAGCGTTCCAGCCACTCATCCCCAAGCATTACATGGGTTTGTTAGGACCCAAGTGCCTGTGACATTGCAAGGACGCAAGCACAGGACCTGGCATTGAGCCTTCTTGAACCTCATACAAGTGGCCTCCATCCACTTATCCAGCCTATACAGCTCCCTCTGTAGACCCCTCTTACTCTCAAGCTCATCAACATTCCCACCCAAATTTGTGTCATCTGCAAACTTACCTAGGATGCACCCTTGTCCATATCACCAGTAAAGACATTAAAGAGAACTGGCCTCAATACCGAGTCACTAGGAACACCACTTGTAACCAGCCACCAATTGGATTTAAATCCATTCACCACAACCCTTTGGCACCTGGACACCCAGCCAATTGTTTTACCCAGAGAAGAATATGCCCATCCAACCCCTGATCAGCCTGTTTCTCTACAAGAATGCTGTGAGAAATTGTGTTAAAAGTTGCTACTAAATTAAAAAAAAAATTACTTTAGTCGTTACTAAATGTAAAAATTGTGTTACTGAAGTCTAGGTAGACAGCATCTATAGCTTTTCCCTCATCCACTAGGCAGGTCTCCTCGTCATAGAAGGAGATAGAGTTAGTCAAGCAGGACCTGCCTTTCATAAATCTATGCTGACTGGGCCTGATCACCTAGTTGTCTTGTATAAGCATGCAAGATAATCTGCTTTATAACCTTTCCCAGCACTGAGGTCAGACTGGCAGGCTTGTACTTCCCCAGATTCTCCTTCTGGCCCTTTGGCTGATTGGTGTCACATTTGCAACCCTCCAGTCCAGTGGGACCACCTCAGTTAGCCAGGACTGATGGAAAGTGATTTGGTGAGTACCCACCAGCTCCCACAGCAGGAGCTGTTGATTTCCTCTAGTCCCATAGACTTTTGTGTGTCTAAGTGATGTAGCACCTGCTACATTCCACTAAAAATTTCCCTGTGGATTATGGTGGCTTCATTTTGCTCCTCGTCCCTGTCTTCCTGCTCAGGGGTCTGGGTGCCCAGGGAAGAACTAAGGCAAAGAAGGCACTGTATTGCTGATGTTGTGCGAAGATAGAACAGGAAATAAACTACAAGAAGTTTCTCATCAGCCATTAGATAAAACTCTTCAGGTTTCTTCTTCACTCCTAAAAAAAAAAAAAAAAGCTCTGGAATGAGTTCCTGCAGAACTTGTAGCTTCTCTGTATGCCTGCAAGAACAGACCTCTGCTTGGAGCAGGAGGATGATTAGGTATCCTTCCAAAGTCCCATCCTTCTTAATTTTATGCTACTATATAAAAACAGGTTGCATCACAGAACCATGATCATGTAGAATGAGATTATGTCATTGTCCTGGTTTTGGCCTGGCTAGAGTTAACCTCCCCAAGCAGCCAGCACAGGTGAGCTGAGTCAGCCCTGGCTGTACCCACACCACCTGACATCACTCCCCCATAAAAGGGGCTGGCTGGGGAGAGGTACACCTGGGTGCCTCCAGGGCAGTCTGAGTGTGGCTGTTGGTTGGTCGGTCCTTGTGTAGTACAGCACTCTGTATTTGTTAGTTCATAAGGTACTCTGTGTTATCACTGGGTGTGAGGGTAATTGGCCCTTATTGTTCCCCTGTTAGGGTGCTTTTGTCAGTAAACTGTCCTTATCCCAAACTATGTAGGCTCTGTCTGTTTGTCCTCCAGGAATGACAGAGAGGCATGTGGTGCTCAGCCACTGCTTGGGGCTGAACCACCACAGTCATGAAGGACACTTGCCCAAGAGCATTTCAGCTCCTGAAATGAAGCTACAATGTGTGCACTGGAGAAGGTGGAAGACTGCAAGGGGGTCTCACATTAAAGATACCCTGAATCTCATTCTTCTTTCAATTCATTCTCTTTGGTACAGAGATCTTCTCCAACAGGCAAAACACAAGGCTTGTTGCATTGCAGTCACTCAGTAAACCATTATGGCTTCTGCCTTCCTTCCTACTCTACTGAGCTTGTTGCTTGCCTTTCCATAGGTTACCATCTCCAAAACAGACTCAACAGGGTATCCATCAATATCTCAGCAGCCTGGGCATTCCAATGACAATGATAACAGACATCTACCCTCCTCAGCCATTTAAACAAAATCACTGCACTGTGAATTGCTGTGACTGAGGCAGAAGCAGATGTTTTATTCTGCTGACTCTTCTCCAAGGAAGGGACATTTTGGGTGGACAGTAACGTTTCACTGCTCGTCTCCTGAGGTGAGCAAAATTCAGCCCAGCTTATCCATTAAGAATCCTGATACTACACTTTTCACAGTTGTGAGCAACTGTATAGTCTTCGTCTTCTCTGCACCTAATCTGAGGTTAAGTTTTTAAACCAGTGGACACTCTGCATAAACCAACTGGTGACTTTTTGTACACCTTGTGAAGCGAGGCTAGTATCACTCCCTGTCCTGTGATCAAACTGAATGCAATCCTCTAAATGAGACAGATAAAGATACAAACAGTATGTTATCTTGTACTTACTCACTTAATGTGAAACTGTGCTTAATATGGCATTTTTAAATACTGAGTGCAAGACGTGCCCTCTGAGCAATAGGAGAAAATAGGTCATTTATGTATTTGTTTGCTACAGGGCTTTGCTTTACTTTTTTCTTTTTTTTTTTAAATTTTTTTTTATTCCCTGGGAGCAGGAGAGCTGTGGGATTCTCTGTTCGTCTAGTCTCACTCCAAAAAGCAGTGTTCAGTTAGGAAAAGGAAAAAAGTTATTTACCTCCTCTTGGCTCATCTTTGTTTATCTGTACTCTCCTTTCCACCTTGGAAATTCTTTATTCCCCTTCCCAACCTCCAATTATAATCTCAACATTAGCAGCTGATTTCAGTCTGTCTGCACTTGAGTGCAAGGTTTCTCTCTCTCTCTCTGTGCGTTTTTCTTACTTTCTCTGTCTCTGACTTTCTAATCACTGCCTTTACTATTCTGCAGCCTTCTTATCTCAATCTGCTTTGACCTTCTCTTTCCTGGCTTCTCTGGGTTTACTACCCAGACACCCTCAGATGGACTAGCCTGCTTCTTCGGTGTTGCTTACATCCAGCAGCAAACTCCTCTGACCCTAATAGTGATGGACAGTCATCAATTCCCATGCAGATATTCAAACCCAGAACAGCACAGACGAGCTCCAGATCTGTACAGCTATCGCTTCAATGGAGATCTTTTTAAGTAAAAGCCTAAAGCACATCCAGGTAGGCACAACCTTGGAGGAAGTTTATAGTTAAAAGTTAAACCCTTAATCATGTCTAAACCTGTAATTTTTTTTTAATCTGGGTAGATTTTCATGGTTTAACAACATGCCCATCCCTGATTTAACAGTATTTTTCTGTCTCCAAATACTTGCTCCTGAAAACATTTCAAAGAAAATGGCAGGATTTTCTCTTTAAATGACCAATACATAAAAATGCGGCAAAATATTTCTTATAATGCTGTGGCCCCATCGTGCCTATTTTCAATAAGGTTGAAACATTGTAATGTATATATACCCAAATTCATCCAAACCTGTATCAAGGAAGGAAAATAGCATGTAAATGTTTACAAGTTGGTGGACTGGAAGAAAGTTTTAAAGAGAAATATTTTAGTAACTATCAATACTTGTCCCATCTATATGAAAGACCATTTTCTGTGACACTATTTGTGTCCCTGATACGGGACTATTTATCTAAGTAGGGCCTGGTCTAGTGAGAGGTGTCCCCGCCCATGGCAGGGGGGTTGGAATTTGATCTTTAATGTCCCTTCCAACCCTAAGCATTCTATATCAAGACGAGGTAGGAGCAGTGCGTGACTCTCAAACTCAAACATTAAGATGGGCAAAGACAGCTTCAGATTTTCCATGATACTATAAAGAACCTGACTCATTTCAAGATATTCATGCAATTCCCACTCATCCACTGATGCTATGTGTGCCAGTGACATAATCTTTCTGATATCAGCAATACTGGTGGTCAGCAGCAGCTGGTAAATAATTTTTCCCATCTCAATAGATGTAGTTTGTATTTTATAGCTGTTCTCTGTCACCTACAATAAATTGTTTCCTAGCTCTACTACTGACTTAGGATTGTTGGATGTGTTCAGATCTAATTTCATTAAAACGAATCTCATGCTGGCATGTAGGAGGGAAGCAGTCTAACAATATTAGCTAAAGAACTTACATCTGGTTCTTTTTGCTAATGCTGTCTGGCATCTGCGAAGGCAAATCCAACTGACATCCATGATGTTAATCTTATTAATTTTTTTCAAGATATCTCCAAGGAGGAAATGTACACTGCATAGTTATTGCCTTTCTTTATATACAATAGCAACAATAATTTTGATCCCTGTTTGGTTAGATAACAAATCTAATTTTCAACTCTACATTTCATTGCACATTAAATTTTTAACATTTACATTCTCACACTGAGAATCAATTTATTGAGAAGAATACAGATAGTAAGCAGGACCCACAAGTTTAGGTTCATATAGGATTTCTTTGGTGGGGGCAAGAGGGAAGAGAAGGTGCAAAACTCTCTGCCATCCTTACCACCAACATGCAAACTATAGATCCTGGTGCTGAATTAATGAGAAAACCAACTAAGCTCCACAAACATGTCAATTTACAGTATTATCAGAGCTCTGTAACCCAGATCTTTACTACTTCTGTCACGTGTGCCTAAAGATAGCCTTAAGTCTGGAATGCCATCTAATGCAAATCATTTTTCTCTTTATTGCTTGTAGGGGTAGGGCTTAAGCATACACCCACTGCCCTCCTATGAGTCAGTCTCCCCTTCCTGCTACCTAGTTGGATGGTTCCAAATTCAACTCACAAATGATGTGGATGGAGCATTTAAGCTTATGAGTATGTTAACGTAACAGCCAGATGTAGCCTGAGTGCTGTAATTCTGCAGGTGTTTGGTAGTTCAGAGCAGCTTGGTGCCTGTTGGTTACCTCTTTCCTGTCCAGCATCGCAAGCAAGGAGTGCTCATGCATATTCATTCCAGGCTGCCCGCCCGCCCTAGGAGTCTTTGACCTAATGTATCTAATCAAGAAAATTGTACTCAATATGGAGCCAGTAAATACAATGATGGTCTTTCCACCTCTTTTTCAATCAGCAGTTCAGCGCTTAGGCTGATCTGAACATAATTTCTGTGAGAAATGTTCTCAGCTATAGCTGAAAAAAGTGAGAAATGGGCTCTCTGCCTACAACAGAGTCTCCAGAAAGTTTTGCCCTGTAGGATTTCGATCTGTGGTCACTGAATATTTAACTAGCCTGCTTCCACTTGTTTGCAGTTCTCTATTTCTTGCTCTGAAACTTCTTCAGTTCCCTTAGCAGTTAAACTCCCTTCTACATAGCCAGAATTGTCAACAGGTATGGAAAAGAAAAATGCTGACAGATTCCCCACGTTACCAGTGATTTTGATTTTTTGACACAATTCCCGCAGCTGTCAGGCAATTTAGTTTCACATTACTCGCAACACAATACTGTAAGAAAAATCCTATTAGGAGTCAATTTTCAGAGTTCAGATTCAGTCAGGGTTCTTTTGCTAGGAACCTATGTTGCTACTTGGATCTGAACATCTCCAGTGTTAGCATGTTGTCTGTAAAATGGAAGGAATTTGGTTGACTTACACTCATCTCAGTGTCTTGGTGAGACAGGCACACCTGGTGGTATTAAAATGTCTATCTCACATGTGTATCACAGATGTGGCTCTCGATACTCTCTTACATAGCCTGGTACTCAGTCATGGGCAAGATGTTTCTAAAATAGGGTCAATGCTACCTGCCCAGCTTTGCCCTTTGAGAACCTTCTGTTTCCTTATACACAGGGTGTACACAGTGTGAGATGGTTTTTTGCAGTGCAGCACTCACAAGAGCTATTTCTTGTAGAAAAGCGCCGAAAGAAAAGAGGTATCTAATTATATTTTAAACAGTTTGTGAAGTATTTTTCCGTACTCTGTATTTAACCATGTGCACTTTCATTCTTCAAATATGGGGAAAAAAAAAAATCACCTTGATTATGTACAACTATTCAGGTACATTCTATAATGGATTTTCAGTTTTATTATTATTGAAGGTCATACAAGAGTTTTGCTTTACCCAGTTGGGTTCTAAAATATTGAAGGTTAGAATTTTCCCATCTAAGAAGTTCAAGAATAGCACATAAGGACCAAAGAATACTCCAGTCTCATTAATTAATCAAGTCATGTCACAGCAGATCTTGTTAATCCATCCTCAGAGGAAACTCGAATGATGTTTCAATTCTCTATGCAAGAATAGACAGAATAGTGAATACTGATAATGCTATACAATTACAGAGAGATGGGCAGCATTTAGAGACACCAGAAATTAAAGTAAATTGATTTTTTTTTCCCAACAGCAACTAAAAGCTTTTTTTGGGATGTTATCTTTGTGAACTAATCTATTTAGAGGACACTAGCAGGATTATATTTTGATGCAAAATATTGTAAGGTGACTGCATTAAAAGCTCCATTGGAAAGAACAAGAGTTAATGAATCTTAAAAGTCACTTTGTTGCATAAACCCCAGGCAGCTTATTTTGGCATCTTTTATCTATTTGAAGTCACAGCAGAGAAACGCAGGCATTCACAGCGTACTCAGAAAGCGACAATGACCGGGTATGCAGTAATAGCTATTACATTACCTTTTCTTGGCTAGCAGCAGCATTTGCTTTCTTGCCCTAAGAATAAAAAAATTACTAAAATCAGCAGTCAGTATCACAGAGTAGTACTTTGTCGTTTTCCAGGATGAACAAACATTTTAAGTCTAAGATTTACAAGCCTCTTAATTTAGTCGAACTGAGTCAACTCTGTCCTCAGAGTTAATGAACACCCTTGCCCTAATCCCACCAAACAGCTGAGCTCGATGTAACTGCTTACAGGTGAAAAGCCTCCCCGAGGTCAAGGGATTATTCTGATGCTTCATGTTCAACATTTTTAAGTAAACAGCTGGGCTTAGCTCAGTGTCTCTGACACAACTGATCCTTGCATATGGATAGCACATGTTCACTACATGAAAGGTAAGTAGGAATACTCCACATTTAGCCTAATAGGATTTATTCAGGATGCAGCTGATGGGTTTACTCTTGACTGGGTAAATGCACAGGAGAAAGTTTTATTTTTACTAAGTAAGCTGGCTATTACAAGTTAGCAATAAAGGCATACACTTATTCAGACTCTAAGACCAAGAAAAATCATTGTGGTGTTTGTTGTTTTTTTTTTCAATATTGTACTGTTCACATCTCAAGGTCTCTTTCCAGACGTTGATGTTCTTTCCCAACCTTGCCTAAGGCTCTTCTGATAGCTCTGACAATTACATCTGAAATTATCCCACAGACAGAAGAGTGATGCATCTGCATCATGGCTCTGATCCAAAGATCAGTGAAAGCAATGGAAAAACTCCAAGTGGTGCAATCACTTGTGGATCAGGTCCCTGAGTTGTTAGTGATGAAGCACTGTATAAAATGTCAGTCCCAATTAAGTTATGGCAAAATTCCCATTCTGTAGGGTCAGGACTTCAACTGTAAAATTTTCCCAGTTATCTGTACTCCAGAGATTCCATTTACTTTCTAGAGTAAAACAAATACAGAAGTGAAGCTTATTTGCAAAATAATATTTTACCTATTAATTCCAACACTTCTAGCAATACTGTTGTCTAAAATGAGGTCCTGTTCCATTTTCATTTTAGTTGGTTTTGACTTTTTTTTCAGGAACAACATTCAGCAAAACTCTATGCTTGTATTTGCAATTATGTGCTCTTTCCTAATGTTTGTATCCCTTTCTGATTTAAGTTTCACCACTGTCTAGGCAACTGGGTTGTCTGTTCATAATTTGAACTCCAGAATTACAAAACACAGATTTTTAATGGAATGTGAATACTTCTATCTGAAGCATCTGCATCCTACACTTATCTGAGATCAGAAAAAACAAAAACAAACCCCAAACACTCCACCATAGATTTATAAACTGTGTCTTATGCCACTTCAGATGAAGGATCCCGTGGGCCAGGGCCTGAGATGATGTCCAGAGACCTGACTTCATTGATTTCAGTCAGCTCACTAAATGAGGATTTCTTTCTACCTGTCCTTATACAATTATTTATGGCCATTCTATGGAATTAAAACACACAGAAAACCAAAAATCAATAACTGTCAAAATTAATAAATATGAGAAGAATTTGATCTGCTTCTAGATGCTTTGTGTTTAGTGAAGTAAGCTAAATTTACTGATGTTCCTTTTTCTGATCTATACTTTTCACATTCTTTAGACTTAAAAGAAGCTCCTGTTAAGAACAAAATCACTTTCATGACTAGTTAATTAGCTTACTCAGGCACTCCATTTTGACATAATTAAATTTTTCATCCAGTTACCTTATTTCTAAGTCTCCATTAACAGGTTCAGAACATAAACGTAGAGTCCTTCCTCAGGTTCACTAACTACTTAATCTTCTGGGCCAGGTTCTGATCCTTCCAGATCGCACCAGAGCTTCACTCTTGAGGTTTCTCACAAAAATCTTAAGAAACCTGGAGACTGCAAAGATCTGTGCTGTAGCTGTGGCTGAAACACTTTCCCCTATGATCAGAAATAAATAAACCAGGATAAGCTGTTGCCAACCTGGAGCACATTCTCCCTGCTACAACCCTACTGACTACACTATATCATCACACATACGTTTTATTCCTACAGATAGCCATGCCCCTGCTCTTCAGCGTCTTCGCTGTTAATCGCAGTTCAGTAAAACAGCATGACATTACTGCTTATCTTCTCTTCAACAATTTTTCTGCATCAATCCACTCAAATTAACCATTTTGTACCACTCTTGCATGCCAGCTCCCAAAGACTTCCTATGAGCCCATTCTTAGGCATGGATAGATAAAAGAAACTGGGAGAGTTTTAGACCATTCCTCCTCAATTTCAATTGAGGTAGCTGAATGCAGGATTTACTTTTCATCCAGTCCCATTTCCCCCAACCAAGCCATGTTCCTTCCTCTTCATTCCTTTCCGGGAGCTCCAGTGAGCTCTCACTGCACCACTGGTGTACACAGCAAGTCTGTTGTATACAGATGGAAATCAGGAAAGCTATGGCTGAGAGGAGACATTCACAGCTCTGCACCTAGTGGTATACATGTACCTTTCTTGCCCATTTCCCAATCACCCTTTTCTATTCTGAAATTATGAGGAAGGATGTGGTGAGTTGACCCTGGCTGGAGGCCAGGTGCCCACCACAGCCGCTCTATCACTGTCCACCCTTGGCTGGACAGGGGAGAGAAGATAAAACAAAAGACTTGTGGGTCGAGATAAGAACAAGGAGAGATTATTCAGCAAGTTACCATCATGAACAAAAGAGACTCAACTAGGAAAAAAAAAGATCTAATTTTTTACCCAATCAAAACAGAGTAGGGTAATGAGAAATAAAACCAAATTTAAAAACACCTCCCTCCACTCCTCTCTGCTTACCAGGCTCAACGTTACTCCCAATTTCTCTACTTACTCTCTCTGGGCAACACAGGGTGAAGGGGAATGAGCACTGCATTCAGTACACCACATGTCTCCGTCTCTTCCTCTGCAGGTGGGGGACTCCTCACACTCTTTCTCTGCTCCAGCATGGGGTTCCACTCATGTGAGCCAGTCACCTGCAATCTTCTCCAATGTGAGTCCTTCCCATTGGCAGCAGTTCTTCATGAACTGCTCCAGCATGGGTCTATTCCATGGACTGCAGACCTTCAGGACCAGACTGCTCCAGCATGAGTAGGCCTCCCAGCAAACCTGCTCCTGTATCAGCTCCTCTCTATGGGCTGCAGGTCCTGCCAGGATCCTGCTCTGGCATTGACTTTCCTCAGGGTCATAGACTCCTTCATCCTTCAGGTGCCTCCACCTTCTGTGGCATGGGGTCCTCCGTGGGCTGCAGGGGAATCTCTACTCCCCACCATTCCCCATGAGCTGCAGGAGGGCAGTCTTCACCACAGTCTTTTCCACAGGCAGCAGCAGGGGAATCCCAGCACCTGCACTGGGAGCACCTCCTCACCCTCTTTCTTCACTGACCTTGGTGTCTACAGAGTTTCTTACGTCTTCTCACTCCTCTGGTAGCAAAAAGCTGCTGCTGTTGGGGGGTTTTCCCTTCTGAAGTATGTTATCCCAGAGGTGCTACCACCATTGGTGATTGGCTTGGCCTTGGACAGTGGCAGGTCCATCTTGGAGCTGGCTGGTATTGCTTCCATTGGACCTCAAGGAAGCTTCTATCAGCTTCTCACGGAAGGCCCTTCAGGACTCCCTTTCCCCTGCTACCAAAACCTTGCTACACAAACCCAAGACAAAGAGGCCAATTTTCCTTGGCCATAGCACAGCTTTTTGAAGCCATCTGTCTATCAGCAGTCACATGCTGGAACAGTCTCTGAAATTCTCACATGGCCTTTTATTGTACAAGCACCCACTGTAGGCTTATAGGTTTATGTAGTCATGACTAAAAATGCATTCTTAATTAGTGAATAAAGTTAAGATAGACCTGAATTTCCCTATTCTACCTCAGTATTATGAAGACTGCAGAATGACTGTTCAAAGCATGTTCTAGAGCATCGAAATCAAAGGCATCATAAAGCCTGTATAAAAACCTCAAAAAATCTCATACATTTGAATGATTTTCAGTAAATATTTTTAAGATATCTCTCATCCCTGCTAACAGGAATATTGGTTATGAGGATCAGTGAACTCTATTTTTGGAAAATTGGTGGTAATTAAATAAGAAATATACATATAAAGTAGAAAACAAACAATTAATAAACCCCCCCCCAAACACTTGCTAACCAACCTTCACATAGTATTATCTAAAATAAAAAGTTTCATAGAATAAATGAGAAATCATTGAGGAGAAGGTAGTTCATGATAACACAGTCTAGATTTGGATATACTTTTCTTCTTTTGGACAAAGCTGTAATGCTTATATTCTGGTGCTAACTATAAACTACAAAACCAGGAAAATATAAAGAAGTTGTTTCCACATCATTTCCAGTTTGCTGGTTTATTGATTTTCTCTCCGCCCCCCATGTCTTGCATTTCATTTGAGCCATTTGTTTTACATTTTAAAGGAACAGCCTTCCTAACAGTTAATTTTACTAACGATTTAACATGTCATTGACTAGTAACTATTATATTAATCTCTGACGCTGATGTTTACAAAGCCAGGGTATAGGACCAAATCTTGATTGCCCTACTCACACAATCAGTTACAGTGACTTTAATAGTACTATTAACATTAGGGAAGCCAGCAAGATCTGGCTTCTTACAGCTGCCAGCATGCCTTTCCCAAGAAAATGCTGTAGCTCTTTCCCATTTCTAAAAGCAAAGCCTTTTTAAAAAAGTGCAGTCATGTTTTTGTGCAGGCCCTGCTTACACAAACCAGGCATTGTGAGTGAATCATAAAGTTTTTAATACGTGCATTTTCGTTGTTAACTACTAAATCACAAGAGTTCTGAAAAACCATCAGTCCTTGCTTCTTGCTTACACCTCTGAGTTGCATGCTTATAAACTGAATTTACTTTTTGTGTGTCAAATCAGCTACTTCACCAACAGTTCATGCAGCAGATCGCTGGCAGGCATGCGTGCCAGGAAGTCACGCAGTGTGTTCCGTTTGGTGCCTTTTCTTGCAGGCTTGCTGTGTTCTCTGCCGCATCCTTCATCGTGCTGCGCAGTGGTGTACACACCCACCCCAGGATTTTGTTTAATGTTCACCATTTACTCTGCAGCAGCATGCAGGATTAATTAGTCTGAGTGAGCCTAAAACAAAAGAGCAGTGGTCACTGCCCCAAAACAGCAAGAAAATTAATCAGGTGAAGCGCTGACTACCTAGAACATCTCCTGGATCAGAACGTGTTGTCCATGGCAGGACCTAGCACCTTGGCCCTGTCTCCTACATCCCTGTCTTTGCCTGAAACGGAGAGAGAAGATAATTGCATGACCCAAACCATGTATGTATGAAACAATTGTTATGTATCCAGTTCCTAACACCAGGGTGAAACAGCCACTTCTGCACCAGGCTCTAAAACCTGGGGCCCTTCAGTTCCCATACACTGGCAATATTTATTACCCTGGTCCGAGAGGCAAAATTCCAGTGCTCTCTGAGCAGCTCCCTCCTATAAACACAATGAACACATGCAGCCCCATGGCAGGATTTCCAAAAGAAGCACAATTAAAATATCTGTTGCTTGTTGGAGTGTTATCTCCCTTTTGTGCTTTATACAACTGCACCTGGGCTGCTTCTCTCCTTGCAAGGAAATCTCGCATTTCTGAAAATGAAAAGTGGCATTATATTAAAATGTTTTTCTTGGCAAGTACAACTGGAATAAAAATAACCCTGCAACAGAATTGTAAGTACTGTTGTAAAAAATCATCTCATAAAGAGATTTGTGCAGTCTGTAATAAATGTGAGACTGAAAGTAATTAAACTATAAACAAAGAGAAGTTTTTTAGAGTAATGTTTCTTGGCATTTATCACCTACATTGATATTACAGTATAATTATTTCCACATTATACACAGAGGCCAAACACTCTGAATATGCACTTAGGTCCTTCTTCAGGTACTTGTATATATTGAAGAACGATGTCTTTTCAAAAATACTTTAAAAGTTTAGAGAAAAGAAGAAATGTCGCAAGGAAAGTTTCCTAGGTACCAGTACACTGCAGCAAGATTTGCTGAACTTAATTACCTAAAATGTGGTGCTGATTTGCTGAAAGATGCTTAGCATTGGAGCACAGTTAATTAGCACAAGAAAGCTCAAGGGGCTTCGCACCAATTTATATCACCTGGGTAATGAGGAACACAGGAATAAAAGACTTCTTGGGTCACTGGCTACACTCCTGTGCAATCACAGACAATGAAATCATATAAGCTTAACTCAATCTGCACTGGATACCTTCTTCCATTTTATTAGTGAACCATGGGTAATTTCTCTTCAGATCTGGTTTTCCAGACATATTTGCACCTTTTCAACCCTCTGGGGGGGTCTTTACATTTACAGAGTAACTTTACTCATGGTCTATTTATATTCATTTGCTTTTAAGTCAGTTCTGCCCTTTAAACTTCAAAAGCTCTTCCCTTGCTAGTATCCACTTCCTTAGTGCACAGAAATAAATCATCCCCACTTTCAGTTTGTGTTTTTCTATAACAAACAATCAAGTTCTTTTAGAGTTGTCCCAAGGGATGGGCTTTCCATTCTCTTTTTATTCTAGTGGACATTTTCTTCATCATTTCTAGTTTGAAATTGATCTCTCATGAAGGGAAGTGGCCAGAATTTTAAACAATCTTCCAGAAGTCTGATCAGTGCTTGGCACAAGTGCATCAAAACTCTCCTTTCTCCACAGAAATGCCTCTCCAACATGCCTAGAACTGTATTCCCATTTCCATGTGACATCACAATGATAACTCAAAAATATTTAAAAATTGACCACCAAGCGTTGCAATTCTCTCTCCCCTTCATTTCTACCTTGTAAAGTGCTATAGTATAACAGATGTTCTTCTCATTAGTCCCTAAAAGCATGACTCTGCACTTAGTATTATTACATCTTTCCCATTTTTATTACATCATTTCTCAAGGTCCTACTTTTATGTTTGCAATGCTTCTCAGGTTCTGCCATCAGCAAATTTTGTCCGAACACATCTACCCTTTTTTCCTGCCAATATTGTAAATTTAAATACTTAATTCAATCAAAGAAAAAAGAAACTCTTTTTTAGATATCTCTTAAACAAAAAAAATCCCTTTCTACAGGCAGCCACCCTGTAGCCTATCATGTCTCTTGCCACTAGGGTTATTACTCTAATTAAGTATTTCATTAATTGCTTCAGTATTTTCTTATACCAATTTCTAAATTCTGCATTTTAACTAGTAACTTCCCATAAGGTCCTAAAACACTCTACAGCAGTCCCAAAAGATTAGGTATTCTTTCTAAGTCAGAACACTGATTATCAGTAATGACTCAGGTTACACTGGATCTGTTAAGGTAAATTTATATTACTTCCCAATTCATTCATTTCCAGCCCATTAATTTTTCTCTTTTTTTCAAGCATCGTTCTAAAGTCCCTTATACTACCAACGGTAAAAATATAATTTTTTTTTTTTTCCTTAAACAAAATATATGGTTTTGTCTTTCTTCAGACTGGGTGTACTATCCCTGACATGTGTGAGTTTTTAAGATTTTGATGCCATGAACAGCCCTCTTTTCAATCTTAATACTTCATTATATACATGGCTTCACATGATACTTATTTATCCTCCTGAGAAATAGTTTACACTATTTTGGTTTAAAACCAGTAATTGGACTAAGTTTCACCCAGACTTGTCCATGTAAATGATTTTTAGCTACCGTTTTTTTGGTTCCTCTGTTCAAGGTAAGTGGAGCAACTGAAACATTAATGTATCGGCTCCGAGCCACAATACTCTTTCCTTGACTGCAACTTTGCTGCACAGTGGCCTTTTTCTACTTTTCCTGGTTTTAGTTAAATTTTATAAATAACCTCTTCATATTTGTTTAACTTTCCTTAGCAAAGGTGACTCAACATAACCCTATCTTCTCTGATTTTGAAAATGAGCAGATGAGACCAGCAATTTAATGAGGGTCAGTACATGCACTCATTCATGCTGTAATTGTTCTGAAGAATCAATTAGTCCTTGAGTTCATGGCAACACACTCCCAGCAAGAAGCAAACTCTGCAACTCCAATAAGCCAAGGACAGAAAGGTTCTGTGACACAAAGAACTCATGATCATAACAGCAATTGTCTGGATAAAGACACTACTGTAGTTTCATAGCCTGTTAGGATAATCACGGTCAGGTTCCCCCTGAAGCTGAAAGGATCAGGAGACAGAACTCCTAATCGAGGTTTGCCAAGGGTTTTACAAGAGCAAACAAGTCAAGCAAAGACACTAAAGCTGTCTCTCAATGAAAAGGATTACTTACAATCACCTGGGGACACCTATTTTTGAAAATTGTTGGTATTAGGAGCAGGAAATGAAGTTGTAAAATTGAAGTGAGCAGACAGCACATCCATATGCAGCCAGGCACTGAGTTCATACAACAGCTCAAGGAGCCTGCCAGGATGAGGCTGTTTCAGACTCAAACACTGAAGTTCTGATGAACACAACAGTGCAAATCATGCAACTCAGCAAGGATCGCAACACCATACACCAGCACCTTGCCATGACAGACAACACTGATATTTGCTAACTTGTCTGGAACCTAAAGATTAGGTTTGGAAAACTTGCAAGCTTTCCTTGACTTAAAGAGCTCTATCTGGTATATTAGGCAGCAGGAACATATTTTATTTTTTCTGGAATAGGCATGTACACACATTTGTCTGGGTCCTTCCTAACATGTTTTCCACCTCAAGCTGACGGTTTGTTTCTTCCACACAGATGAGAGTGCTGCTTCACAAGTGAGTTCAGTCTTTTTCCCTGTCCCTCCCCCCCCCCNNNNCCCCCCCCCCCCCCCAAATTAGTTCTACATACTTCAAAAGCTATGGAAAATAATCAGGGGCTCTAGGCCTGTCAACAAGGAAGGTTTATTCTGGAATATGGTCTGCCTCGCACAGGGGATTTACTTTACTAACAGTGAGACTCCTACTCCAGCTCTGGGTTGAAACTTTCCTGCCGTGTTGAGAACTTCGCATTCCAGTCAATTTCAATTAAAGCATATATAGCATTGATCTCTGAAATGGTTGATCCTGTCTCTGTTTCTTGCCTGGAAATTAATGATATTTCTCTCCTTTGTTCCCCAAGTTAAAACTTCAGGATGAACTCTCCTTTAGTTCTACTTTCTTCCTCCTAAAACTTTCAGGGTCATCGAGAAGCAAGTCTGTAATTTTTACCTGGCATTCAGCCAGGGTGCTTCAGCAAACAGCCTCTCCCAAGGGCTGCAGAGTCTGTCAGGGTGCAGCGTGGGATAGGTCTCCATTTGACAGTGGTTCAATGCACGTGTACATACATGCATGTGTGTGCGCTCTCCAGTCCTGTACCAGGAAGCAAGTGGGTGGGATGACACATGGGAGACAGGAGAAAGTGCTTTAGGGAGAAACAATTCTCTGGTTAGTAGTCTGCCTTTAGAGATTAAACAAATCTCTCTGTCAGGCAAAGGGGATTCCTGCTAGGTGCTGCCGCCACCTCTCTGCACACCTGCCAGTGGATGACTGCAAGGCCTCTGACTGACTGCTTGCTTCAGTAACCAGAGAAATCGTGGTCTGGCAAAACAGATATCTCCCTCGCAGCACACAGGTCTGCCCTTCGCACTCTCTCCTGTGCGGGCTCTGACCTCAGCTTTTTATTTATTTCTGTGAAGAACCTTAATGCATCCTGCACATCTCTGAGATAGCAAAAGACCCTGGTTCCCATTTCACATGTAGTTTTTCCAAATTCTTTATTTCAAACACTAATTTCCTCCCAGTGTATCAGTAGCAATTATTACTCATCTTGGCAATGACTATTTCAGCTGGAAATATGGTCTTGAAAAGAACAGAATGATACTCTGATTTAAGGACCCTGCCAGCACCATTAGCATTACCAGTTTACATGAATAATATGAACATCATCTTTTTTAAAGGACTATATTTCTTCTGTCCTCCTCTGGCAAGGCTATACATTAAAGGGGAAAAAAAAGTGTCAGAACAGATTAAAGACCTTTTTGAGATTTATTGTGTTATATATGTTAATGGAAAATATCAATTCTATAAAAAGACATTAACATTGATTTGTTATATCCAGCATCTTATGAAGCTGGTATGAGGATTAAAAATATCAAGTAAACAACAAATAATTAAATTCTTAGTTTTTCTACAGATACTCCCTTCATTTCCTGAAATTCTGTGTCACTTTCCTTAACCAGAAGCAAAACATCTAGGTTGCACAGATTATTTGGTATCAATATCAGTGTATGTCAAATGAAAGCAACCCAAAGCCTAATAGGGAGAACACAAGCTTTGCTGCTGATCAAGAAGACAAAATGTTTAATTTACATAATTGTTCAATGACAGTATTTGTCTCTTTTTTACTTTTAGTACAAGAGGCTTGTAATATGTAGACAGTCAATCACAGGATGAAATACCCACTCTGCTGAAGCAATTGCACCACAGCTATTGATCCCACCTCTTCTCTCCCTGCTGTTACCATTCTTTTTAGCTCACACTGTTGTCTGCCTTCCTTTAGTTTCTTCATTACTTCCCTGGTTCCCCTGCCTGTCTTTGAGGACAGAGCCTAGGGGCATAGGAGAAATTAGTCAGACTGGGAATAACTGGCGCTTGTGCTGGCAGCTTGTTACCTCAGAGCCAGTGGGCTGTTTGCAGAGAGTTCATTGGCTTCCACACCATTTGCTCACTCACCTGTTGTTCCAAGATCCCATTGTCAAGTCCTGCAAGCACAAATCCTCCTCTTGTCCTTTCTGTGCTATCCTCCCTCTTTCTCAATTCTCTCCTTCCACTGTGAGCAGCCTGAGAAGGCAGACATGTATCCAAAGGCCACTTCTTGGTGAATACTGATTTACCTTTTTTTTCCTACCAGAAAAATCTAATTACACACATTCTTTGTTTCCTGAGAAGGGTGCGTGCAAAGTTTTGCAGAATACCACACATGACAGATTAATAAGGTGGCCTTAAATGTAATAAAGTTACACAAACTCCCCCACTAATAACAAGGTAAGTGATGTGTTTTAATCTCTCTTTGCTTTCAATATTCAGGAAGACTTCTTCCCAGTTCAGCACTAAACAACTGTTGGTATTATTTGTAGTTTGCCACATAGCACAGAAGCAATGGCTCTGAGTGAGACAACAGTGAAGATACCGCACAGCTAGTGCCTTAAGGCATTTCATAATGAAGGTAAAATTAGAGAAGCAGTTCTTTTGACATCTTTTGACTGAAATCTTCCAAATAAGAAAGCACATTCTGTGATTATTTTTTTTTCCCTTCTATTCAAATAAACTCAAACTTCTACAAATACAAGAGGAGCAAGGCTTTCTTTTCAGGATAAAGCCAGTCTCCCTCCTGAGCTCATACGCAGCAGGATTTTTTTTTTTTCCATTTACTGGAAGAACCAGTGTATGATTGAAATAGGAGGAATGGGTGAAAACCGCAATACCTTTTCCTATTAATGTAAGTGTTATCAGATGGCTGCTGTACTCACAGCAGTCTTCTGCAGTAAGAGGGAATAAGCAAAACCTTTCTTCCATGCTCAAAAATTAGGATGAACACAATTACTTCTTTACAATATCCCTCATCCTCTATATTTTCCATATCTATAGAATGTCTGCAGCAGACGTCTGCACTGGTTGAAAGACAAAACTAATTTTGGTTTAATTTATATTATTTAATTTATTCCATTGTTTTATTCCAAGATTTTAAAATAGTCTCTAGATCAGTATTTTTTAGAAAACAAAGACCTAGGCATAATCCACATTAGGTGTGTCCTGGGAACACACACCGAGAATGCCTTGCTCCCTGCCCTGCCCCACTCTTCCCAAGTTCCATGGAAGTCCACTCGGATCTGGCAAAACTTAAGAGTAAATATATTGATTCACACATTCCAGACATTAAAACTCAGTCCTTTGCTATTTTATAGAAAAGTCTTCTTACATGGTAAAACTACTTTAAATTTCCATTTCTGAAAACTTGCTTGGAGAACAGGAAACAACTGACTTTCTATATGGTTTTCACTTCTTTCCTTGACCTGTTATTTCATTCCAGCACTGTGTAACTGTCCCAGTGTATGGAAGAAATTTCTTCTCTACCTTTCAAACATTACTCCTCTCAGCTTTCTTTTGCACTCATAATGTGGAGTCCAGCCCATGATAGTATCACCAATTTTCAGCTATGTATTGTTTGCTCTCCTTTCAGGTACAACTGATCCGCACTGATGATTCTACTCTGCTCTCGTGAGACCCCACCTGGAGTACTGTGCCCAATTCTGGAGTCTCCAACATAAGGAGGACATGGAACTGTTGGAACAGGTCCAGAGAAGGGCCACAAAGATGTTTAGAGGGCTGGAGCACCTCTCCTATAATGGCAGGCTGAGAGACTTGGGGTTTTTCAGCCTGGAGTAGAGAAGGCTCTGGGGAGATCTTATAGTGGCCTTCTGGTACCTGAAGGGGGCCTAGAAGAAGGCTGGGGAGAGACTTTTTGGAAGGGCATGTAGTGATAGGACAAGGGGGTATGGTTTTAAATTGGAAGGACACAGATTTAGATTGGATGTTAGGAAGAAATTCTTTACTATGAGGTTGGTGAGGCACTGAAGCAGGTTGACCAGGGAGGTGGTGGATGCCCCCTCCCTTTAGGTGTTCAAGACCATGTTGGATGGGGCCTTGAGCAGCCTGGTCTAATGAGAGCTGTCTCTGCCCATGGCAGGGGAGTTGGAACTTGATGATCTTTGAGGTCCCTTCCAACCCTAACAATTCTAAGATTCTGTAATTCATGTAGGAGTGCCATTCTAATCCTGTTATTCAAACAACTAGAGAAAGTTTCATTTATGGCTATGCTCCCTTAAAGAGTTTTCAATCCGCTGAACAGTGTAATTATTCATGCCAATTTGCACTTATTTCTCAGTTAATAATTTTCACTTAAGGGATAAAATTCAGCATTGATTGCATTGCCTTATTTAAGTTATCAAATGTGTTATCTACAGAAAGTAGTACACCCTTCTGCAATCCACACACACATTTTTTCTTGACAAACGAATCATTTCCCACATTTCTCCCTGTCTCATGGGAAAAAATAGCATTTCCAACCAGCTAAATGCTTAAACTGGTCACAATTTCACCTCTATGTATGACTTAACTGTGTAAATCAACCATATTGCAGCCAGTGACAAATGACCTGGTTTAGACCTCACAATTTTCTCCTCAAAACAATTCATAATACATTATGTATTTTGAATAATCTCCACTGAAACACATGGCCTGGCTGTTCCTTATTTCAATGAGAATTTTTTTTTTTCCTGGATTCTTCTAAAGTTTTTCAGAGGACTTGGATAAAATTATTTGCATCTGGACACCTTACACATAATAGATCAATGCACGATTTTAGAAGGGCAGTTTCTAAGCCATTACATTCCTTACACCAGTGGAAAGGAAAAAAAGTCTATTATTTTTAAACAACATAGTTGCTGGACTAGGGAATAATTTATCATCAAAGTAAGTCTATAAAACATGATAAGAACATCCATTTAACACTCTGAACATCTGGAAATAAACATTTAAGTTCATTCTTTTCCACTGACTTTTGTCCATACCTCGGAGTTCATTTGGCTTTCTGTACCATCCCCTTTCACCTTAGTGTTGTGAGAATGAATGACTCAAAGACTGGGAGGTACTCAAATATTACACAGAGAGTAAAATGTAAGAAAGTTGAGAAAATATTTTCTACAGAAAAGTAAGAAGTACACGGCATTACCATGCACAGATCATAAGTAGTGTAATTTTTTTCTCAACTCAAAATTATTTGATCAGGGAATTTCAGAAACAGAAGGAATATCTGAGAAAGGAATGTAAACTGGGGGAAAAAAAAAACCAAAACACACAGTGCCTACTCCTTGTCCTGCAGTTTGGATTCACTATCTGAGTGCAGATGTTTCCAAAAGCACAACCTTTCATTCTTGAGTAGTGTTCTTGCTAGAAAGGCAATTAAACTTTTTGTTAAGAGATGATGTATTTCCAAATTATTCTGTCTTTATTCCACAAACCAAGTGTTACTTTTTACTAAAAACTTGCTGCCAACAATGTCATCAAAATTACTAATCAGACTGACTTATTTCTGTACCAGTCATATATAAAATGTCATCTCTTATTATTATCCAAAATACAGGTCTTTGATTGTGTAATAAAAAGGTTCTCATTATATTACATATATATATATATATGGCTACATATAACTCACATACCAAATGAAAGAAAAAAAAAAATGTTGAAAAACAGCTTCAGTGCTGAAATTCTAGTATCAGTTTGGAGCAGATGTCACCATCTGGCTGCCTTCACTAGTATCTCTATGAGACCATTTAAGTCTCCTGACTGGCTTCTACACAGAAAGTAATTAGAGTGAAACACAAGGGATGGGATAAAATTGTGTTAAAATTAAGGTGTTTTCCTTCATTAACTGAGCAAAGATGATTAAAAAAGGATGAACAAATGAACAGACAATTTCAATTTGATGAACACCTCATTTTTTTCCTCTTCCTTTAATAGCAAAAAATCTGGAGTTTTGTATTCATTTGGCAAGTATCTACATTTTGCTTCTTTTTTAAATATAACATTAGCATTTTTCATCCAGTCCTCATTTTTTTTTCTACAATATATCATCAGTTGGTATTATACGAGTTTCTACTTATTTATTTATTTATTTATTTGTATCTTCATTTATTTATTTTAAAGCTAACATTTCCTAGGATTTAGGTCAGTTTATTTTCCACTTCCTTGATTTAGGACCAGAAATCTCATGACTTATTATTTTGGTTGTACTGCTGGGTGATTAGTATTGTAAAATGGCAACATATTAAGGCTGTATTAGATAATGATTAAGCTCACTTAAAAAAAGAAAAAAAAAAGAAATAAAAAGAAAATAGAAAAACTAAGCTAGAGTTTGAATATAATTGTCTTGAAGATCCAATGGTCTCTTCTTCAATCATTCAACGAACCAGAAAATTGAATTGCAAATATAAGACAGAACAAATGAAAAGCTTTGGACATAGACAACACCACCAGGGCCATGTATTTCAGGTGAAAGTTCTCTACTGAGCTTCATAACCTCAGAATACTGTTTCTAGTTACCAGGCAAAATTAAATAAAGCCATATCTAGAGAGACTGCCCCACGTATATACACATACATTGTTATTTCCATTAATATATATTGTTTGATAGTTTGTTTTTTGGGGGGTTGTTTTAAGTAGGAGTTTCTGAGTACCCTGATTAGAGGAAGGAAGTATCACCAATTGCTTTCTTAACAAGTTGTTCTCTTTTTTTAACCTTACTTTTCTCTAGAAGACAAGGTGTGAATTTTCACAGTATCTTGCTCAAGGTTCAGCAGTTTATATTACGTAAAATGGATTGCCTAACTTGTGCATCCCACAGAGTAGCTCTAACAGCTGTGATGGCATTTCTGTGTTGCTTTACTAATTTATTTATTATTTGGTTGGTACTGGGATAAAATGTTCTCACTTTTTCCTTCACTAGAGTACAAATGCAGCTCCAATGCATTTCTAAGCTGTTGCATTTAATTTTTAATTCTTATGAGAATTTGACACAGTTCTATAATATTGCAGTAATTTGCAGTCAATAATGCCAAACTAAACCAACAAGAAACAGTAATCATTAAGATATGAAACTCTATTAAAAAAGTAGGAGCTGTTTTTATCTGGTGTTTTTATCTGGGAGGACACAGAATACTTGGGAAAAAGTTTCATAAGGGTCCCCAAAACACATGTTATTTTGCCTTTCACCTTCATTCTGAGATTGCAGGAAGCTGAGTAAATCACCAATACCATGCTGGCTATGCTAATAAAGAAACAGAAGGTAGCAGGATTTCCTGGCATTCACTAAAAAGTCTGCCTTGAACTAGCCAGTCTGACAAGCATAATCCTTAAGTTAATAGCACATTACACAATGATTTGAGTTACGAAAATGTTCTTTCCATTTCTGCTAAAGATCTTATCACAACTTGTTGGCAAACCATACTGTTCTCTAAGGCAGTGCCTTTCAAATGTTCTCCACAAATCATAGAATAATTTGGGTTGGAAAGGACATTTCAGGGTCATCTAGTCCAACCTCCCCCTGTAACAAATAGGGACATCTTCAACTAGATCAGGTTGCTCAGAGCCTAGTCCAACCTGACCTTGAATGTCTCCAGGGATGGAGCATCTACCACCTCTCTGGGCAACCTGTTCCACTGTTTCACCACTGTTACTGTAAAAATTTCTTCCTTATATATATTCTGTATCTACCATTTTCTAGTTTTTAAAACATTACTCCTTGTCCTATCAGAATAGGTCCTACTAAAAAGTCTGTCCCCACCTTTCTTACAAGCTCCTTTTAGGTACTGGAAGGCCACAATGAGGTCTCCCTGGAGCCTTCTTTTCTTCAGGCTAAACAAGCCCAACTTTCTTAGCCTGCCCTCATAGGAGAGGTGCTCCAGTAAGTCCTCTCTGGACTTGCTCCAACAGCTCTATGTCTGTCCTGCACAGAGGACTCCACAGCTGGATGCAGTACTCCAGGTGTGGTCTTACCAGAGTGGATCTTTGTATACAATTTACATCTTATTATCACACCCTGATGGTCAATGACATTTTATTCATTTAGAACCTGCCAATGTCTGATAAAGCTAGTAAAACATTTCTTTCTAGTATCCAGATAATAACTGAAGTACAGTTATGCATTCATTGAAGGTACATCTAGCACCGGACACTGTATCTGTGCAACTGCCAAGTGTGGAAAACTGCAGTATAGCTGCTGCATAATTTTGTATGTGTACATACAAAAAATCAATAGCTTACAGATATTATAAAAGAAACACATTTCAATATGTGTTCATAATGTGTCAAAGTGACACATTTCAACACATTGCAGCCATATTTCTTCTGGCTTATTGCTGCAGTATCTATGATTTTATGTGGCAAGGCTAAAACAGAAACAGAAATTGCTTCTTAAAATTCTATTTTCTACAACCCACTCATGAAGTATTTTATAATACTCTATTGATGTTCAGGCCTTTGGTCATTGATCTGTGCACAATCAACAATCATGATAAAATTCAGAAGGATGATAAAAAAAATGTTGGCAGCACTGATGCACAAAATTATGTAAAAAAATAGTTTAGGGATAATATCAATGAAATTTCAAGGCTTGTGTTGGAACATTGCAAACCACTGGAGAATTACAACCAATGTGGTGAAGGCAGTGCAAGCACCAATGCACAGCAAACAACAAGTGCTAAAGTTATCAGAAAGTCACTATCAGTACTAATAACTATATGCCAATGGCTATCATGCTTACCTGGTGCAGATTTCATTGCAAATATTTGGGAAATAATTATGGAAGTAGAATTAAAAGTAGATATGGAATAGAAGGCCAAAGATATAGTTAGTATGAAAGGAAAAGCAGCCTAAATTTTTTAGCTATAAAGACGGTAGAAGGAACAGAAACTAAAGAAACATTGCCAAACTTTTTTTTTAAAAAAACAACCAAAACAAAACACCATTAAGGCTGTTTATGCTTTAGCACACTTGGGAATAACTGTAAATAGAACAGAGCTGATGTCTCTGATACAAAGACAATAAATAGAAAAAAAAAATCCTCCAGTTATGGTAATAGCTATAGATGAATCAGCATATAAAATGTGAAATAACGGTGCTGGTAACACATTAGCCACGCAAACTGCCTATGGGCCATTATTCTGTTATGATATTAGGTGTCTTAAGTGCTAACCACTATATCTGAGTTACAGTAATGCCAGTAACATTTTTTATTTTTAACACTTCAGTGAAACTGTACATTTGTGTTCACTCTGTTCTCAGCCTGCGATCACAATATGACATTATTAAGACCTGAACTGAGAGAATTCCAAAATTCAATATTCTGTTATAATTACTCTGGGTTACATTGATTTTCAACCAGCTGGACTGAGAATATCTTGTTTAGGTCAGGTTAGTAGTATTTTTTAATCAATACATAATACACAGTTTTGAAATAAGAAAATTCTGTCAGTGACATAGTATTATTTTCAGGTTCTTGAAACACAAACAGTATTATTGATTTATTGCAATCATTTCCTATAATCCTCAAAGTAATGGAGGCAGAAACACTCAATATTTTTGTGGTCACAATCAATGATAGGAGTACATCTATCCCTTCTGAGAGAAACAAGGTTTCTCTTGTTTGGAGATGAAGGAATTTTCCAATTACATCCTTTTTTTTTTTATTTTTATTTTTATTTTTCCTTCAGTCTGTTCCTATTCTTCTCCTTTCTAACATCAACTACTGCAACTACTGCAGTCTGCAAAAGAAGTATCACATCTTCCACATTTCTTTTATAACCATGATATAAGCAATAAAAACAGCCAAAGCAAAATCAAGCAACTTATATTAAACAGTGGTCAGAACGTATTACTTGCTCTGCTGTGCTATAAAAGGCAAGATGGCAAAAAGCAGTATTAGTAGTCCATAAGTTACAATTTCAACATTTGAAACTTTGACAAAAAAGAGGGATTGTGTGGTTCATAACTGTAAACTGTCCATACAATTTACTCTCTGAATTTCTTTGCCAGGGTGTTACTTTCACGTATACAATACAACCTATTATATTTTATAAATGCATATTCGTAAGAATAACTTTATCTCTCTTTTCTGCTCTTTCTCTTCCCCTATTTTTTTCCTCTCAGTTACATCTAACTACATTAACTACATTAGATGTACCCCAGTTATCTGAGCATTCTCTGATTCCTGTGGGAGCACTGCAGAAAGTGGATGATGAGGTTCTAAAAATCCCACTAACTAAACAACTTTTACTTGTTAATTTATGTTTTAAAAAATTAACATACCAAAAATACAAATTAGAATATTATGTTCTGACCATACCGAATGATCCAACTTCTTTAGTATCCTGCTAAATTTCATGTAGTTACTAGTGCTAGCAATTTTATTTTTGCTAGAGAATACAGAAGTTCAGTGTCATTACATAAATTTGATACATACTATTTGAAACTATGTGTGCATATACTTCTTACTCAGGAAAACTAATACTTACAAAAATACAGCTTGTTCAGGAGGAAAATAGCCCAATTCTGAATTATGGACATAATTTCCTTTAACGTTATTTTCCCCCTTTCGAATGGACACAGAACCTTGTATCACAGAATCATAGGGGTTGGAAGGGACCTCAAGAGATCATCGGGTCCAACCCCCCTGACAAAGCAGGTTCCCTAGGACAGGTCACACAGGTAGGCATCCAGATGGGTCTTGAATATCTCCAGAGATGGTGACTCCACAACCACCCTGGGGTGCCTATTCCAGTGCTCTGTCACCCTCACTGTGAAAAAGTTCTTCCATATATAGGTGCGGAACTTCCTGTGCTCCAACTTGAAGCCATTGCCCCTTGTCCTGTCCCCACAGACCATAGAAAAGAGGCTGGCCATTTCCCCCTGCGGCCCACACTAGAGATTTATAAACATTAATAAGATCCCTCCTTAGTCTTCTTTTCTCAAGGCTGAACAGCTCCAGCTCACTCAGCCTTTCCTCATAGGAAAGATGCTCCAGTCTTTTAATTATCTTCATAGCCCTCCTCTGGACTCTCTCCAGAAGGTCCCTGTCTTTTTTATACCACAGAGCCCAGAACTGGACACAATACTCCAGATAGGGCCTGACCACGACAGAGTAGAGGGGGAGGATCACCTCCTTCAACCTGCTGGCCACACTCTTCTTGATGCACCCCAGGATCCCATTGGCCCTCTTAGCCACCAGGGCACACTGCTCGCTCATGGCTGACGTGTCATCTACCAGGACCCCAGGTCCTTCTCCACAGAGCTCCTCTCCAGCAGGTCATCCCCCAGCCCGTACTGATGTAAGTGGTTATTCCTTCCGAGGTGCAAGACTCTACACTTGCTTTTGTTGAACCTGATCTGGTTTCTTACTGCCCAGCTCTCCAGCCTGTCCAGGCTTGACACACAAGGTCAAAGAAGCTCAACAATTTTTAGTTCCCAGTCTGTGAAATCCACTTTAAGGCAAGTATTCCAAAATAGATATAAATGTTTTCTAATATGTCACACTAACCATCAATCATATTTTGCAATCTATACACTTCTTGTGTACATTGTGTAACTTAGAACTTCCTTTCAGGAGATGAATATGCTCTTAGTTGAACAGTCAACATCTATGATCAATATAATTACCTGTGCAAAAGTTTCAACTATAATTTGTTCTTGCAGAATGGTCTCCATTGTATAATACAAGACAGCCTTCAAAGTCAAGTCAATTATGTGTAGGCACACAGCAACACATACTCATAGACACATACACTGAGTTTTAGCCTTATCTGCATTTAAGATTCCCCTTGCTAGTCCGGGTTAAACAAATTTTGAACTGGAAAGGTGAGCTTCAAATATGATTATTGGGCCCACAGTTGACACATATACGAATATGCATTTCAACATCTCTAACAAAACATGGTAGCTGCGTCTGGTCCACTACCAAACAAGTATACATTCATACTAATACAGCCAGACTAATACAGCTTTATTTGAAGTAAAGCTACTCTATGAGACAAAGTTGAAGTAAAATCTGGAAACTGCTTAGGGTGGAGGAAGACTAGAGCTCAAGGTACGAAAAATAAATACATACCATTACTACCTGGACAGTTTAGCAGAGACACTGCAAGTAAATCAATCCCAAATAACTAATATTTGTCCTCGTGAAAGTTTACCTGATGTGCAAAACATGTTCCCAATGCATCAAACAGCATTATTAATGAACTGCCAATCTTTTGATGATTTTCCTAATATTTCTTTTTAATTGATTTCTCAGATGCTTGACATACTTTTCTATTAAGCATATCTGAGACAGAAGACTAAGATAATGCTTTATCTCAGACAAGAACCACGTGTTTTTCCCAAAGCCCCCTGAAGATGTCAACGGAAACGGTCCCATTCATTTCAACAAATGCTGAATCCAGCTTTCTTGAAAATTCTTCAATTCATTATTTAAGGCAGTAAAAAGGAAAAAATGTCAGCTCAAGCAGGAGAAAAATAAAACATTTGTGTTCTTTGATAAAGGAAGCAAAAAGCAGCAGCTTACACTTTGCTGTTCTTTGGTTACTACAGCATGCTGGACAGTATAGAACAATACAGAGAGTTTTCTTTTCTGATTTTACAGCAGATTATCTGAAGTCCTTTATGCTTTCATAGAATCACAGAATTATAAAAAGGTTTGGGTTGGAAGGGACCTTAAAGATCATATAGTTTCAATCCCCCTGCCACTGGCAGGGACACTGTCCACTAGACCTGACTGCACATTCAACATGACCTTGAACATTGGCAGGGAGGGGGCAGCCACAGCTTCTCTGAGCAGCCTGTGCCAGTGTCTCATCACCGTCATAGTAAAGAATTTCTTGCTTAAATCTAATCTAAACCTACCCTCTTTTAAGTTAAACTCATTCCCCCTTGCCCTATCACTATACTCCCTGATAAACAAACCCTCTCCAACTTTCCTGTAGGCCCTCTTTATGTATTGCAAGGCTGCAATAAGGTGTCCCCTGAGCCTTTTCCAGGCTGAAAAAGCCCAACTCTCTCTCTCAAAGGAGAGGTGCTCCAGCCCTCTCATCATCTTCATGGCCCTCTTCTGGACTTGCACCAACAGCTCCATGTCCTTCCTCTACTGAGAACTCCAGAACTGGATACAGTACAAGTGGAACTTCATCAGAGCAGAGCAGAGAGGCACAATCACCTCCCTCAACCTGATGGCCATGCTTCTTTTCATGAAGCCCAGGACATGGTTGGCTTTCTGGGTTGCAAGTACACATTTCTGGCTCAAACCCAACTTTTCATAAACCAGTGACCCAAAGTTCTTTCCCACAGGGCTGGTCTCAATCTCTTCAGCCCCAGTCTGTATTGATACAGGGCATTGCCCTTACTCAGGTGCAGGACACTGCACCTTGTTGAACCTCATCAGATTCACATGGGCTCAATTCTTGACCTTGTCCAGGTCCCTCTGGATGGCATCCCGTCCCTCAGGTGCGTCAATATACCACTCATTTTGGTGTCATCAGCAAATTTGCTGAGTGTGCACTCAATCCTACTTTCTGTGTCATTCATGAAGATATTAAACAGTAATCATCCCAGTTTCATGCCTGGGGGACACCACTTGTCACCATTCTCCACATGGAAATTGAGGGGTTAACCATTACCCTCTAGATGCAACCATCCAACCAATTCCTCATCCACCAAACAGCCCATCCATCAAATCCATCTCTCTTCAATTTAGACAGAAAGATGTTGTGGGGGACTAGTTCAAAGGCTTTACAGAAATCCAGATAGATGACATCCATAGCTCACAGGCCACTAGACTGGTCAGGCAGGACTTTCCCTTGGCAAAACCATATTTTCTGTCTTGAATCACCTCCCTGTCCTCCATGTCCCTTAGCATAGCTAAAGGATCTGTTCCATGATCTTCCCAGGCACAGAGGTGACGAAGACAGGTTGGTAGTTCAAAGGGTGATCCTTTCCAGTCTTTTTAAAAATGGGTGCAATGTTTCCTTTTTTTTCCAGGGAACCAGGGTCTTCATCCAACTGCCATCACTTTTCCAATATCATGGAGAGTGGCTAAGCAACTACATCAGCCAATTCCTTTGGGACTCTGGGATGCAGCTCATCACGTCCCATAGACTTATGTATGTTCAGGTTCCTCAGGTGGTCATGAACCGGATTTTTTTCTCCTCCCCCAGTCCTTGTTTTGTGGTCCATCCACTTGAAAAGTGTGAGAAGAGAGGTTGCCAGTGAAGACTGAAGCAAAAATGTGTGGAGTACCTCAGCTTTCCACTAGTCCTTTGTTACCAGTTTGGCAGTTGTGCTCACTGTGGGGAAGTACACTTTCTTTGACCTTCCTTTTCTAGCTGACATACCTGTAGGAGACCTTTTTATTATTCTCTGCATCCCTTGCCAGGTTCAGCACCAGCATCCCTTGGACTTCCTGACCCCAGCCCTACACAACTGGGCAGTATCCCTGTACTCTTTTCCAGCTTCCACTGGCCGTGCATTTCCTTCTTTCCCTTTACCTTGACCAGCAGGTCTTGGCTCATCCATGCCAGTCACTTGCCTTCCTTTCCTGATTTCTTACACATGAAGAGCAAGAGCTCTTGTGCTCTATGGAAACCATACGTAAACATCTGCCAGCTCTGTTCTGCAATTTTGTCCCTGAGTGCACTTTCCCAGGGGGTAACCTAAATGTCATATGGATTTTCATGGTTACTGTTATGAGAAGTCCCAAAGCAATAGAAAAAGTTCTCTGTTGGGTTTTTCCTGTGATAACCTTTGCCATTACCCTGATATTCTTCCTTTAAAGGGATGTGGGCTCTCAGCAAATGATGAAGATGACACCCCAGTGGCCGGACCAGCTTTCTACTGAGCCAAATTACAAATGAAGTGCAGAAAGACTAGATGGGAAATACCTGCTCAGCAAAGTAAAGTAAACTAATTTACTAAGTGTGAATCAAAACCAAAGTTGGTGAGATCCATTTCCACAATGCTACAGAGCTGCTATTACTGGTAACACAGCTGTGGCTGATACACATCCCAGCTGCTAATGCATTTCTCTAAAAAATGCACCTAGGCAATCTGTGTACCACTGCACCTCTATTTCTTTAACTTAAAACAAATGGCTCTTGTGTTTTGATACCCACTATTCACTGTCACTGACTCCTGCTTTGCAGTCTCAGAGCTAATAACAAGTGATTGATCAGCTCAGTCAGCAAGAAAGCTCTAGTTGTGACTTTGTGACTCCTGTGTGAGGGGCTGAGCCAGAATGTCTGTGGCTTTGCCAGAGTTCCCATACAAGGCTAATTCAATGTGAAGGACCTCAGATTTTGTAATGTGGTACTTGCTTCCTATAATTTTCCTGTGACTTCATGCATTCAAATAAGTCATCCATATTCAGTGCCAGAAATGCATCGATGACTTGGTTCCTTTCTGATCCACAAGCCAACCTGTGCCAATTTATGCCAGCTCAGATACTGCCTCACACTTTGTAAGTTCCCTACAATATTGTGCAGTTTGCTCACCTTTGACCTACAGAGATCATACTCAACTCTAAGGACAGCCTCCTTGCCTACGTTCTTGAGCGGTCAAGGCTGCACAACTGCAATCTGTACTTACATTAATATGCTTTAGTGTGAGTTTACAGTGTGAAATCATCCAAACCTGCTCTTCAAGTCAATGACTGCAAACTTTGAACAATCAGATGGAAATTGTAGACTCAGTGAATCATTCCTTATTTTTGTTTTGAAAAGCAAAACAAACATAATAGGCACTACAGAAATATTGCAATATTTCAAATAAAGATACAAAGAGCTTTGGGGAGGGTGGGGGAGAATGGCTATCCATTGAACTCAGCTGCTGTATTAAACTTTGGACTACATTGATCTTAATTTTCTTTGGAAACAAAAGAACATGAAAAAACATCAGGAATATTAAAAATCACTTTTTTATTTCCTGCTGCCAAAAAGATTTTATTTTTAGGCAGCTTCTGAATTACTAAAATAATTAAGTTATGAAGTGGATGGGGTTTTATTTTATTTTGGGTTTTTTCTTCTTAGTGAAAGGAAAAGAAATAAGTGTTTTTGTTTTAAATGCAGTGCAGCGCTTCTGGAGCATAATTAAAGGTCAGGCACTGTCAGGTAGAACAGAACACAGATATTCAATTTAAAAAAAAATAAAATAAAACATCCAAACAACCTATTCAGGTTCTTCTGCACTGCAGCCTGAGGGACACAGATGGTTTTGTCTTCTGATATTTGCATATATATCATTATGGCCAGTTTACACTATGTTTTATATCTATTTATGGAGATTGATGCATATTTATATATATTTATATATATTTTGAGTAAGTGTGGTAGTTTGCTTTTAGAATAAATGTCAATCCTAACATTACTTTTATGATGAATAAAAAAGAACAGGTAGTCAATATAAAAATACAAAATAGGTCAAGACAGAGTTTCTGTTTTAATTATGTATTTTTAGCAGATTTTATAAATATTGAAAATCCATGCCAGATGATAAGACATGACTTCATAATAATAAAGTATTAAAAACACACTAATGAATAAACAATTCACTAAATTGAGGCTTGGCCCACCATCGCTATATTGAAAACATATAAAAAAGTGATGATATTGCAGTGCTTGCTATAAAAAAAAAACAAAAAACAAACAGCAAAATACATTCTGTGGCTAACTTAATTCCTCCAAATGTCCCAGTTCTGGAATAGAGACCATAGGTAAACAATCATCCCTCTGATAAATCTCAGCTTTCAGCAAAATGCCTTGTTTCTATGTGGTAAGTCTGTCTCAGGCTTCAGTCAAAAAATAAAGTCTCTCATTACTCTCCTTCTCACAGAACATCACATTTTCTAGATAATAAGAGCTAAATATTGCATTGTCTTTGGAATTGAAAATGTCTTGTGAGAAAATGACTGAAGCTCATGCAGTCCTGTCAGATGCTGACATTCCCTCCAAAACCCAATTATGATGAAATTAAGCTAGAAAACTTACATTAGTGAGAAAGTCTGTTCACATGCATGCAGGCACTAGTCCTTTCTACTTACTCTATTAACTGTCAGGTATTCCCTGTATTTCAGAAATTATGCAAATCCCAGTCAGGCTGATGGTTGAACCACAGATAAGAAACAGCACAGACTTTACATCCAAAAGCTCGGCCTCTCATTTCAGTGTTCATCTGGCTCCCCATCACAGGAAAGGCAGATCTTGCCAAGAAGTCCAGGTGCAAAACTGGAACCTACAATTAAACAATCAACAGAGCCTTCCTCAAAATTCTCTTCTTCCCCACTATAACCAAGCCTCTTCAGTAGCCTGATGTTTGTGGTGATAAAGTTGTGAGACAACTCAGAAGATCACAATTTTGACTGTGTCTACATTAAAAAGTGGTGTAGTACAATAGAACTGGGGGTGTTGGAGAAACAATTGGTGCCGAGGACCTAAAATCAACATTGCATAGATACAGGGATGGGAGGATGAAGAAGAGTGGGAAGTGTAATTCAGACTAGCTCCACGCTGGCTGCAGGGAAGGAAAAATCATCAGCAGTTGGAGGTCACCAAGCTCACTTCAGAGGTTTCTCTTTTGCAAGAAAGCACAATTCAAGCATTCCCAAATGGTTCTGTGATGCAAACTAAAGCCCAGTAAGCAGGGACATTCAGGAAATTGACTTCAGCAGGGCGGTCCCTGGTAAGGCTGAATTGCTAATGTAAACACACCCCTAGGAACAGTTTCCCAAACTCTGAACCACTCAACAGCTCAAAGCCAGTCCAAGGGGCACCAAAACTCTCCAGACCAGCAAGAGAGCTCCACTACTGACCCAGAAGCTGAGAAAAACACAGGAACTCTGCCTTAAGCCCAACCTAATGAGTCCGCCAGAGAGATGCAGCAGTTCAGAACAGCGCTATACAAAGTTACAGTGCTTACAAACTGAAGTTTCTTTCTGACTGAACTAGGTATGTAACTGTCAGTATTCATCCATGTCGAGACACCCCAAGAGACGCATGTAGAAATAGATCAACCACCTAAGAAATGGTAAAACAGTATGCATACATATATACTGGCAGAATCCCTACATGGTCACTCAGAGGCCTTTTCCATTTAGTGTTTTGTTTATAATTATAATTTCTTGTCACTGCTCAGATAGATAACATGCCATGCCTGAAAATCAATAAAGGAAGAGATACAGATAAAGTTTTAAAATAACATAACAAAATCTAAAAATTCAAGATGCTAATGGCGTGGCCCAGGCAATCACTTACCTGTTTTTCAACCTACTCCAAAAGTTTTAAGCATTGGATACTCTGAATTTCTCCAAAAGTAAAAAGAAATGTCTCTCTGGCCCTCTCCTGATTTTAACCGGACTACTCATAAACTTCACACACTGAGGATTCCCCGAAGAGGATACAGTGTACTGTTTCTTTAATAGTAGGAGATCAAAAGTTATAGTCTGTCTCTTGGGATCTAAAAAGTCTTCCTGGTAGTGACAGGAACTATTCTCAGCATATACTGGTTCATCTCTTCTTGACGATGTGGTGCTTATTCTTCATCTGCCTTAGTTTTCAGGCATACATGTATGTTAGAACTGAAAATCCTTGGAAAAGTAATCTGCCTTTTTTAAGGAGACCCTCACTTCCTCTGGAGGCTGCAGATGCATCTCTGCACATGGGAAAGGAAATGATCTTGGTAAAAACAGAGCTTAGGCATTAACATAGCTCCTAAAGTACAGCAAAAGGAACATTTACAAGCCAGTATTTGTACTTGTACCCAAAATGGCTGAAAGCAGACAAAGATAAATGTTGACCTTTATATAGGCTCATCTGCCATCCTTCACCACCATTTTATAGAAACCATATATTTGGTATGTTTGAGAAGGCTACTAATATCAACAGAGCTAATCACATCAATAAAAGCTAGTGCTGCTATATAAATGCTAGTCATGACTAATTAGCTAACACCTCAGGCCAGTGGGACAAATCATCAACTGGATTTCAACTAGAAGTACCACAAAAAGCTCAAACTTTTCTCACGATATTTTCGCATTTGGTTATTTGTCAGGTAGCAAAAGAAAAATTAAAAGAAAACAGACTAGTGGGAAATGCATGGCTTCTGTTGCAGATTTGTAAGAGAGTACAGCATTGTTTGGAATTATATTATCTCTGTGGACAGAACTTTCCGAAGGGCTTTAGCCATTGAATCGTCTGAGCAATAGCAATACTGCAGAATTAGGAATTTTCCATACCACAGTAAAGTATCTAGGCCTAAATATCCTAAAAGTTAAACTGATCTTGAAAAAAGTTTTAATTTCTAAATAAAAGTAAATATCAGCTGTAAAAATGCACTTTAGAAGGACAAAGTGAGAGACCAAACAAAATAAACATACGATTACCATTTGAAAAACTATTTGAGAGCAGATTCCTCCACACAAGATTGCTTTAGGCTTCACAATACATTTTGCCAGACACATGGATTTCACTGTGTACATGAGACAACAATATTGGCTTCAATGATTGCACAGATTTACTTCTGTTTATTCTGTATCTGTAGCTGCAATGATTATAATGCCAACAATACAACTGTGGGTTTTGTGTTGCTTCTGAAAAAGCCCCTCAGATTTATTCATCTTTTGTTATTTGACTAAGCAGTAGATTGGAGCCACTGAAATCATTATTGCATATACATTGTTGAAAATCAGAGTCCAGAAAAAAAACACTATTTTCTAAAACAGTACAGAAACCTTATGAAAATCACTCAGAAACCTGTGTTACTACCCAGACTTTATCCATTATGTCCTGACTTCCCCAGATGTAAAATAAAACCAAACAAAACCAAGGAAGATCCTCTCTCCTGCTCCAGTGATTCATCATGGGTAGAAAGGACTGAGGCATGTAAGGAAGCTTTAACCCTCATTGCAGTCAGAAGAGGCCACATGACAGAGGCCTTGATTAGTCTTATCTAAATTTGAAGGAGATAACTAAATTAATCAGTGAGTCATCCTAACCTCCTCATATAATCTGAATAAAACGAAATAATCCTCCCCCAGTGAGCTGGAGTGCAAATGAGGTAAATCAGCCTGTGAAGGCACCCAGCTCTGTGAACTGGCTGTGGAAGATTTTCAGGGAAACTTTCAGCCTCACCTTGGTGTTTCAGGCTAAGTCAAACTAATTCTATCTTAAGACCACAGCTGAAACTTTTCTTCTACATTTGGTTTGCGGCTATTTTTCCCAGTTTTAGATATAATAAACTATCCATATTACAGTGACTTCTTTTGAAGTTAATCATTATCATGTACTGAGGAATGCTACGTGTCAACTGTGTAATACAGAAAAGATAAAAAATTATGAAGCGAAGACTTCATAAATTTGTAGTGCTTATTGTTTAGGGAATACTCAGAAATCATTTGAGAAGGCAGACAATTAAATAACTATTATTACAGTTTGTAAAAATGTAAAGCCTTATTCTGCTTTCTAAAAGAATAATGAAACTGAAGGGTTTGCACCTGATGTAGCCCCTGTTTTAAAAATAAGTTATTTCAAGAGGAAATCTTATAGCTATTATACTCAGCAAAGCAAAGACAAGAATTGTCTTGCAAAGTGAACATAGAATACCATGTTTGAAAACCCAACTTTACTATTGCAAAGTTTTATGTGAAATCTGAGCAATCTGCCTATATCATATATTCTTGACACATGAAGTTCACAACAGCTGACATTTTTAAACCGTTATAGAGCTATACATTTGTTCGTTCTACAATGTGAGTTCTGGAAGGGCTGTAACATCAGACAGGAAATATTTAGCTCATTTTTATATATATATAAAAGGGCAAATGATTTTTCTGCTGCCAATTTAAATTTTAAAGATAAAGACTATTAAATTTCAGCAAAGGCATATTTTAATGATATATGTTGAAGTACCAAAGATCTATTCTCAATTCTCTTTATGGAATGCATTACTGTGTGAGCATAATGCCTCAGAACAAACCCTTCAGTAAGGAAAGGACCCATTTGCACATCCGACTGTGTACCGTGTGTCTGATTTTAAAACACAACACTTAGTGGAACTGACATGCTTGAAGTCAGGCACCAGCTCAAATACGACTCTGGACCAGAAATGAGAGTCAAAAGGGTGAAGGTGTTCATGCTGACCAGCAGAACCTGCTCCACAAAGTACAGACATGTAGCAGCATACTGAAAATTATTACTCATCATCAATTGATATGCTCAGACAAAAGATGTATAATGAATTATGCTCACATGTCTTTATTTAGATTGCAATTGATACTATGCCAGCCATTAATATGTTAGTCAAACATACATATACACACTTCCGTTCTCACTGCCTGAAGAACATAAGATACTTACTCATCAGTTTTTACAGGAGTAAGACACAAATATGAGTAATGCTGTTACTAGATGCTAAAAGCAAAATCAGAGTCATGAACAAATTGTGCCAGTGCAAGTGCTAGAGAAACCAGGATGTTGTAGTTTTGCATGGCAGAGTTCTGGTGGAGAAGGGGGGGCTGCAGGGGTGGCTTCTGCAAGCAGCAGCCAGAAGCTCTCTGCAGGCCTGACAGAGCAAAAACCAGGCGGCTCAAGGCTGAGACCATCAGTGACAGTCCCAGCATCTCTGGGAATCACATTTAGAAGGAAAAAACCATAAGTATCCGCATTTTGCCACCAGAGAAGGGAGTGAGAAGGTGTAAGAAACTGCAGACACCAACGTCAGTGAAGTGTGGGGAGGAGGTGCCCCAGGTGCCAGAGAGGAAGATGCCCCTGCAGCTGGTGGAGAAACCCATGGTGGAGTGGGTGTCCCCCCGCAGCCCATGGAAAAGGTCGAGATCCCACCTGCAGCCTGTGGAGAAGCCCCACATTGGAGCAGTGGGGGAACAGCCTGGAGCAGTCTGGGCTTGAGAGACTGCGAAACGTTCTATGATTCTGTGACTGTACCCCATTGAAGTGACCCATGCTGGGGCAGTTGGTGAAGAGCTGAAGCCCCATGGGAAAGGACTCACGTTGTTCAAGTTCATGAAGGACTGTCTTCTGCGGGTGGGACTCCACGCTGGAGCAGGGGAAGAATGTTAGGAATGCCCTCCCCAACAGCTAAGAATGAAAACAACTCATGAGGAACTGACCAAACCCCCATTCCCCTATTCTCTGTCCCTCCCCATGCCACAAGGTGAGGGGCAGGGCAGGTGTTTGTGTGTGTGTGTGCTAAAAAAGCTTGTGTCTCCTTTTTGTTGGTTGGTGAAAACATAGCTCGTGCCTCTGCCAGGGTCAAACCACCACACAGGGCAAACAAAAGAATCATAAATTAGGAATGACTCTTCACGGACCAATAAAGGACCAAAAATGATCTTGGATGATGGTTGGAAAAGAAGTTTAGAGGGTGAGCAGACTGCTTTAAGAATAAAAAGAGGATAGTCCTTACGGTAACTGTACCAAATAGAATTCAGAATGTGTCATTTGAACTATCTTTGTTTTTTAAAACAAATGGTTCATGGTCTACTAAAAACTTAATCACACGTCTAGTGCATCTCCTTTCCATGTCAATAAAGAACTACCTTAGGTTTTTTATGAATCCTGTTAAGACCACTCAAACTGGAGGAACTTGCTTTGAAAAGATTAACTAGTGTGACTTGAATAGGATTTAGACCACAATGATTCCACTTCTATGTAGCCAGCATTTCAGACCCAAACTATCCTCTGTTCTGTACAGGATGTGGTATCTTCACACTTCTTGCTTTTGAAAATCATCTGTATTACAAGGAAGTGATCATGAAACTGAGGATAAAACCACAATCATTTATTTAAAGGAATGAACCTCACAGCAACTTGCTTCTTGCATGAATGCTTTTTCTTGTGTCTCTAATCTAAAGTTTTTATTACACACTGTGCCCTACATCTGAGCCTCAGCAATTTCACAGGTAAAAGATAACTACAACTGGTATTTGACCTGAATAAACTCAATACAAACCCAATCCCAAAATAATACAAACTTCCACATAAAAAATCAAATCCGACTAGAGTAACTTAAGCCTGCATTAAAACAATAATAAATTATAATTCCCTTGCCTGGTGGTTTTGTTGCTGATTAGAATGAGGGCAAAATTTTTCCCAATCTTTTCTTCCTTTCTGAACTCACGTATTTTTTCCCTTTGGAAGTATTTTATAAGTGAATTGTATTTATTTAGTGTTATAATATAATGAATATAACTTCTGAGCTCTTCTCCTGAGTTAAGACTTTGCCTGCACACACACACAAAATCTTTCACTTGGACAGAATTACTGGGTGCATTAGTGTTCCCCTGAAACAGCTAATGAATAGTCTTGTACTATTACAGAGACAAATGCAACACAATGATTTTGGGTTTTGTAGCTTACTGAAAGGAATAAAAGGAAAGAATGATAAAAAATTACAAACCAATAACAATGCTAACAGAAATATTACTTTCTAAGAAAATTATTAAAGTTGTAATAAATTAAATCTGAGGTTTAAATGCCAGCCTATATAAAATACTGGTGTCACGTAAACAGCTAAACACTGAAAACCATTTGACGTATTGAAAGATCCACATTCCTAAAACTCCAACAGTTGTTAGTTCATGTTTACACAGCTACCCAGAATGTTTCATATATTGTTGGAATAATTAAACTCATAAAACAATTTAAGTATCATTATAAGTTGGAAACACAAGCCATTCTTTAAGTATCACAATGATAAAAACACAATTTCAAAACCTAATTAAATTTATTCATTTCCTTTAGGTATTGCTTCCCCATTATTTCACCTGCATCTTGTCTCACTTGCATTCATCAATGTTACAGTCATATGTCAGTTGATCTCAGTAGTCTTAAGGATCTTTTCCAGTCTAAATGATTCTATGGACTGACACTGATGGTTTTGTCCTCACATGGTCAGATTCAGAATTTTTCTGAGATGATGGAACAGTTGCTGCCCAAGATATTTACAGTGAGAGGAAAAAAAAAAAGGCATGTGAAAGTTAAAACACATAGGGGAATAACATAATTAAAAATAACCCTAAGTTTATGGATGTCTTCACACTTCCCATCTGATTTGTAAAATCAGTATTGTTCATGCTTAATCCCCACAAATATGTTTCTGCTATCCCTGGACAGTCAACTGTAGGCCTTTGCATTGAAAAAAACCCACTAAAAAGAATCAGAGAAAAACATTGTTTCTTAGGAATAATTTACCGGGGTTTTTTTCTTGAACTTGAATGACTGGAAGACTCAACTGTAAAGAGAGATGCCTCATTCTAGATTACAGAACTTGTCACACTGCTGGGAAGTAAATATGAAAGGGACAAAGTCACTTTTGATTTTAAGGAGTATCATTAAACATAATTTTCAGCATGCAAAGGTTATTCATTCCTCTAATTCATGGGAAAAGTTAGGCAATGATGAAAAATTCATGGAGAAGGTGCAGCTTTTTCCCCACAGTAGAGTGTGATTAAGAGGATAAACAATAGACTCTTCTACAGTGCTGCAAACTTGCAAACTACAACACTGAGTTTTCTAAACAGGTAGTCAACCTTGCATAACTTTAACAAATACTACTGAAATCAGACTTACAGATGTAAAGCAAAAGCCTAATCCTGGAAATACTTCTGTGAAAGAATTATTTATTCAGACAGGCCTATTGAAATAAACTGGGCACATCTGTGAATTTACCCATGTGTGTAACTGCTTGTGAGACCAGATACCCTGCAAAAGCAAGCAGGTATCTGCATGCTATCTGAAGTTATCCCAGATAATGTTACTTCCATCTGAGATCAATGAATTTCTACTTGACTGGCTGATGGTTTTAGAAGCTGTCACACTAATGGCTACAACAGATTCCCAATTGAAAAAGGGCAAGAGCCTGTCACTCGCGTGGCAAGGTAGCAGCCCTCTATCAGAGCGCTGCACACACACAGTGACCATCATCACCTTAAAACTGAAAGCACAATGATAAGCCTTAGTAAAAGCAACAATACCAGAGAGACCTGTTGCTTGAAAAGGCTGATGCCAGGCAGGTAGATTAATGAACACTGCAAGTGGTAATCAGTAAAGCCAAATGTCAGGTCCAATAGAGAGTACATGCATGCCTTATTTTATAAATGACAGTGTTGCAACTGGAAGGGTCACTTCTTTAATATAAAGCAGAATGCATTACTATTTCTGTGCTCCACTCCTTTTGGAGTTTTGTTACTTCATAAACTAAATAGGATAAAAAACAACACATGGGGTCAGCATGTTTCCAAAAATCCTCATCCTCTCATCCTCTTCCCAGGGCATACGTCAGCCTTTTTTTTTTAATTCTTCTTTTCTTTTCTGTTTCTGTGCAATAATGTACCTCCAAGCTAATAACAGAACTATCCTAGACTGAATGTTAATCTGAATACCTCAAATATAGCAACAAAAAATTCTATGCTGAGACAGGAATTTTAACTGCATTCCAATTCTCATTGAACGATGGCAGGTTTGAGCGCTGTGGTGCCTTAGGTCTTTCTTAAAACCCCAACCTGCAACCTTATCCAGGGGTCAAATTTATTCTGAGCACAGAATAAACTGAAGTAATTGCTGTAATTTGGATAGAAGGAGACTTTTTTCCTTTCCATATACAGTGCTGTTAAACTTGAATATATGATTGGCAATTCAGTGGTCTTGGTAAATGTGGTAACAGGTCATGCCTCTCTTCTAGCATTGCCTAAATGAAGCATAAATGCATCAAATACTGATATAATTTATAATAATGCTAAGCAGGGGTTTTTTTGCATGGAATGATGTTCCAGTGAAATACACTTATTTCAATGACACAAGGAATTTCCATGGAAAAGCATCATCTTTCAAATACCCCAGCAGCCTCTGTCCATTGTTTGTTTTTTTACTCAGGGTACTTAAAATTATATGACTGTATAAACTACATCTAAGAACCTCCATTCTTACAACAAATCTTGAAGTGATCTTTCCTAAGAAAAAGCTTAATTCTCAGCTTTATTTTGAATGCATACATATATATAATATATATACATAATTTTGCATGCAATGATAATAAAACCCCAAATGAAAGAATCAAAGTTTTTAAAAAAATATTGACTGATCTTATGTTGTTTTCAGTATTTTCATTTCAGGGTAGTTTGAGAAAGATTATAAAGAACTTCTAATTCAGCATTTGCTACAGAATGGGAACTTTATGCCAACTAGAGGTAAAGCATAATTCCATATCATTTTCAGTTCTTACCCTATATCAGAGAAGGAAAGGTAAAGACCCCCCTGGCTTTGATATAACATCTAGTGATCTTTTGTCAAATGGAACACATTTAATAAAGTTTAAAGAGACATTAAGAAAGACATCTTAAACTATACTGATTCACCAAGGAATGGTACCAGAACAGACTATTCTACCTCAAAGCCATGATTCCATTTCTAGGACCTCCCCAAATACCACTTATTTTCACCGAGGAGCACAGAACACCTACTTGTTTCTGAATGCTTCCTGACGTGTTCCAACACAGCGTACAGTGGAGACAATAGAAAAAAGACAAAACAGGATGGCCCTTTTTATAACCCTAAGATATACTAGGCCTGTCATTCTTGGGAATTATACTGGAATGCAATTTGCAAGTTTCAAATGCCCCTTAGCATTTTCAAAGTGCTGCACTGTAAACTGCCTTTAAGTGTAAAAGAGTAAACCGGTTTCATACCAACTGGCTTTATCTATGGATAAAATTTACTTCTATCTCAGACTTTTTTATTTAAAACTTAAGTCTTTGACCTCAGATTCTCTGGGGCTATGAGGCTAGCATTATGGACAAAGTTCCTGTCACTCCATGTAGTGCTGCGCAGACACAGCTACAGAGGACTTGAAATCAGGATAGGAACATTTTCCAGCCTTGCAGTGTGCATGGGAAAGCGGGACAACCATTGCTGTAGCTACTGTTTTGTTAGAAGTAGTGGATTTTGGCACTTGAGTCTCCTCTCATGGAGGGGAAACAGGCTTGGGAACCTGCCTGCAACTACTGTAGGATGCATAGTATCCAAAGTACAGCTGGAGACACACTTCCAATGCATGCTGGCTGCACGAGTCGTGTTATGCTTCCAAACCTGAACAAACAGGAGGTTCTACACAGTTCTGACAGTGTTGCCTGTTATAAATAGCAAGAGGAATGTCCAGCCAAATACATCTGAAATGTTTCTGAAGGATGGAAAGAAACACAGACAGACTAGTTATCCACCGAAGCTTACAGATTAGACCAGAGGATTAAGTAGCACTTAATTGATTTGAAGATCCTGTTAAGCAGAAACTTGTTTATGCCATTTGATTAGGGAAGAAAATAGTATTAACACAGAGAATGTTTAATACTAACTATGCTGTGGGGTTTTTTTTTTAAACATTTTGAACAAGAAAACCATTCTGTTTCAAATACATTACTAGCCTTGTCTAATGTAACTGAATCTTGGACAAGCTGCAAAAATACAAAATCATGTTGAATATAATCTAAACAAAGCTACTCTGCTCATAATAATTTAACCCTCAAGCTAGAAATTGTTTTCTATTTTTCCATTCAAATTAGCCCTGAAAGGATTCACAGGCATATGCTACTGCTTGAGTGTCAAGTTGTATCAGAAAAACATCAAAAGAACGTAAAATCTACTAAAGAAGAATCCACGAAAACAGTTAATCTTCTTTTAATTAAACTTGCTTAGTTGAAAAACAACAATCTTTAACAAAAACAGGTTTTTTATAAGCAGATGGATGAGAAAAAGAACTCAATATAGCAGAGGTTCAAGAAAAACAGTTGGTTTTATAATGAAATGTTTTTTTTTTAATATCACAGCAAAATCAGAGAGTAAATTCTATGAAAACTGCAGAATCCATTGAATATTTTATTTTTCCTTTCACTTTACTATATAGCTTCTCCAGTATTTATATTAAACAAATATAAAAGGCAAGAGTACTAGTATGGATCATCCTATGAAAAATGGCAAGAGTCATATTGGTTTATTGCCTCAGACAATAAATGTCTCTAATGTCTTTTACTAACTATTCTTTCAGTGCTTAGAATATGATCTTGATACAGTTATTGTTTGTGTCTCTTTCATAATTTAATTTTACAGCTCTTACTTAAGCAATCCACAATTCAACAGGAAGCTTTCTTCTGTGGTTTAACACTTTAACAAAGAGATGCCTCTGCTTGTTTCAGTAGGGTGCTCTAGGTGCTAACATGGCAATAACTCATTAGTAGCATACCTTAATGTTACCAATGTTTCTGTATTTAAAAATCTCTTCTATGTATGGTCTTTCTTCTTTACCATCAACATTTGAAAGAGTGAAGTGTATTTCAGACACACACCTCCTAGTAGAGGTATAGCAGTGCTACGCTTTGTGAGAAGAAATCACTTCTTGCACACTTCTCTCAGTTTCATTAGTTTTTGCTGAGATACTACAAGGGAGTATGTAGTTTGACTACTCCATACAATGCACAGCCAGGTCTCAGGCAAGGGTGGTTCCTAGATATTTAGAGGGTCCAGGATAATTAGAATCATAGAATCATAGGATGTGTAAGGTTGGAAGGGACCTTTAAAGGTCATCTAGTTCAACCCCCTGCAGTAAGCAGGGACATCTTTACTAGATCAGGTCACTCATAGCCCCATCAAGCCTGACCTTGACTATCTCCAGGGATGGATGGGGCCTCCACTATGTCTCTGGCCAACCTGTTCCAGTGATCTACCATCCTCATGTTGAAGAGGTTTTTTCCAAATATCCAACCTAAATCTCCCCTTTTCTAGTTTAAAACAATTACTCCTCATCCTATTGCCACATGCCCTAGGGAACAGTTCTTCCCCAACATTCTCAGAAGAGGGACACACAATACAATTATATTTTTAACCAAATAATTTGAATCGGTATATCTACTTCCAGCTGCTTTGTAACTGTATAAGAACATAAACTAGGACACACTGGCAAAAAGAAAAAAAAAAAAAAGGAAAGTGAAAGAATGTTGGTGTAAACAGGGTCAGCTATGTTTGAGCAGTTACTGAAAGCAAAGATCAATCATCATACACCCCTCCATGACAGTATAAACACAGGAAGTTTCAAATGTGTACAGAGACCTAAACCACTACTCAATTTTTCAAGGGTGTATGAGAAATATTCAAGTGAACCCATTAAGCGTGTACTAGAGATAGCAATCTGTCAAGTTTATCTCATCATTTCTCATACAAAACTATACAAACATTCTCATGCAGTAATAACTCATCTGATCTACATAACAGGATTATATTTCTTCTTCTGTTACCACATGAACTGAAACATGAATAATAATGAATGGACACAAAACACTATGGGTTTTGGTTTTTGTTTTTTGGGTTTTTTTTAAAATCAGTTATTGTCTGTCATCACCCTAAAAATTTGTGTGATCTTTTTTTTTTTCCTGCCCATGTAATAACTGATGGACTCAACAGAAACCGAAAGAAAAATATGATCCAATGTATTACAACCATACCATAAAGAAGCCACAATTCCACACAAAAAGAAAAAATAAAAAGGAAAAAGGGGGAAAAATAAAATCTGAATTAATTTCAGTTAGGAAATATAAAAGCAAGTTCAATCAATGACACGATCTAAACATATCCTGGTAAACAAAAATGAAGTTATGGTGACACTTATACTTTTAAAATAATTAGATACCCATGATCCTCAACAAAAGGAAAAAACCCTGTTGCACATTCAGGAAAAAAAATAGCTAATAATGGAAAAATAATAGATCATATAGTGATAACAATAGTAACAATATAATGCTAATACTGGTAATATACTGTATTTGACCCTAGACAACAGAATATTTTTAGACTTCTTAAGCAATCAAATGCTATGAATCAGTACGTCTAATACAAAAAATGCAATGTAACTCTTTGATTTGCCTTTTTTCCCCCTTTAAACCCTCAGCTTCACTGCCAATGTATGCTATGCTCCATAGTTTTTCAAATAAAAGGCAAATTTTTCTTTACTGTGTTGATGCTTCCTTCCTACTTGTATATACTTACCTCTTTCTCACCATTCTGCAGGAGAATTATAAAACATAAGTGGAACATAAAGAAACACAAAACTCTGCTACTACATCCAGCATACCAAGAATGGACACTCCACTATCAATGTTTTCCTACACCTCAATAGCCCAACAATTGCTCAAGAAGTTAACCCTGCTCATGAGTTAGGCCTTGACAGAGCAGTGTGACAGCCACGTGTTCTGTGTGAGATTTACCAAATCAGCCTGCTCAGGTTCTACATATAGTTCTGGGTAGGCAGTGCAAAACAATGAAGCTGATCCTAACCAAACGCATGCGAAGGGAGGTTCCACGGAATACTACCATCTACTAAAACATCTGCTCACTGCAGCAGATTTTTCATGCCTTTAGTTTGAGAACTTTGAAAACAGTCCCCATAGTTTCCTAAGGAGGTCTGAGGAGAACTACCACCTAACTGCAGCATAAGAGTTGAGATTGACTAAATATAAGATCATTGTCATCTCCTGAACTACAGAAGGATGTTATGAAAATTAATTTTCCACGTGAGAAGATATTTGCTACCATGTAAACACGCGTAAAACAATCTATTTTTAGATCTGAGGAGCAAGCTGTGAGGGACTGGTTTCTTGCTTTTATTTAGATTATTCCTTTTCTACAGAGTTGTAAACACTACATCACTGTCCACCAGATTTTGTTCTTAGACATCACAGCTTTATTAACAGATTTTCTATCCAAGAACATCTTATGAATCTTTAGCAAATTAAATTACATTTTGGCTACACAATCATCTACTGGTATCAGAGCAGCTACTGTTGGGTTTTTTTTTCCACTGGAAGGATACATTTATGATGTTGTCCTTTGCAACCTATATTCTTTTCTCTGTTGTTTAATCTCATATTTATAAAGCGTTGTTAGTTTTGCTAAGAGATCTGGCAAAGTGCCACCGGGCTGCTGAGCTTTTTGCCAGTACAACAGTCCTGTACCTGCTTTGCAGTCCTTAAGATCTAGCAAGCCTAGGACAAATAGGTTTTATAAACATCTTCAAATTCTGTAACAAATATGAGTGTCTTGCAAAGATGGCAGCATTACCATTCACACATTAGAGCTTTTAGACGTGAGTAAAGCTGTTTTGTGAACACACACAGATGCTGCTTTCACTTCAAATAGTATTTGAAGTATTTTCTCATAATTAGCCTTACTTTCATTATTCCTTGTGAAGCAGACACTGCTGAAGTTCCCATAGACAGGAAAGAAGCAGAAGACATGGTTCGTATCTTCCCCACTGCTACTTTTTTGGCTTTGTATCAAGCTACTCATTAAAACATCAATGCATCTCCACAAACTATGCCTGTCCACAGCTTGATGTTCCTACATGACCCTAAAAGACTAAAGTCATCCTTTAGTGAATGGTTAGTGGGCTTCTGGATGTGCCAGCTGTAGGTGAGTCAAGAATAAAAAAAGATTCAAACCCTCTCTGAGCAGAAAAGTTTTTGTTTGGTTTATTTTCTCTTGTCATCAGTCATTAAACAGATTATTGAAAAGGTAGAATATGGTTTGGTAACATTACATTATCAAAGAAATATTTATGGTATTTCTTAAGACACTTTTTTAGTAACAACCCTATTCTAGTCTAGAGAGCACAAATTAGGTCTGAGGAGCTCCTGGTATGTTTCAGTCAATACCTTCCCCTCAGAGACAAGCATATCTTTTTTAACCTTCCTGATGCCAGTCAGCAGTTGTAAGAACAGCTAGAATAAAGAGTTGGCCTTGCCCTGGTCTTAGTAAGATCTATCTGTTTTTCTATGCAAGAAACATGCTGAAAGGCTTCTACCTCCAGTAGGAAGGGGAGAAAGCTTCAGAGAAGCTACTGCAACTTTGAGTAAATCTGTCACACGGAATGACAGCACCAAAGGTGCTAAATCCTTTACTCTGAGATTACACACACTTCACTTGCTCTGTCATGTAAGGTTTCTGAATGTGGCTACCTAATATTATGTCTTCTCCAATCAGAGGAATAAAAAACACAACTGTCTGTTCATGCTTGAATTCTGCCACCCTTATTCAGCTCAGAAAATTACAGC
>VZTU01002263.1:118519-134878 GCA_013400835.1 Zapornia atra | reverse complement strand
GAAGGTCTAATATGTTAACAGAAAAGACAAAAATGCAAAAATTGAGTTAATGGGGAATTGAGTCACAGGATTTGAACTGTTGTATTGAAAATCAAATCCGCAAACCTTAGGCTAATATAAAAAAAACCCTGATTAATTTCATGTTACAGTAATCTAACACTTGCATCATGAGAGTTTAAGCTTTTTAAGGGGAACTTGAGTGAAGCACTAATAATTTAATTATCTTTCAGGCTTACAAAGCAGTTGTGAATGATGCTACAATATTTAAACTTGAATTGCCATTGAAGCAAAAGGGGTAAGGCACACAGACTTTATGTGAATCAAGGTTTTTAAATTGTTAAAGATTGACCTCTTAAGTATCTTTCAAAAAGTAACTCTGTTTAAAAGTGTTTTGTGTTCTTTACGTTACAGTATTTCAGATTGCTTATCAGCCTCTGGTGAAACACTCCTCACATGGCAGTGAATAGCAGCATATTGAAACTCAGATCTATTTGCATTAATTAGGGATCTGTGCCTTTACAGTAATGTGTCAACTTGTTATAACTGATTTAATGAAATCTTTTGGGTTATTAATTTGAAAACCTGAGCTGTGTAACTCTGCCACAACTTCCACAAAAGTGCTGGTGAAACCTGAGGCAGTAATCTCTATTGTGTGGTGGATGAAGGTGAATCCATCCACCTGCTGTTAACCCCCTCCTCCGTGACAGCTGTGGATGTGATATTTTTGTTTCAGTGCAGGATTAATATTTTTGTTTCAGTGCAGGATTAACCAGGTTAGTTTAAACAAATTCAAGTAGATGAAACAGACCTGTGTGAGTTGAGAAGAAAAACCCTGCTTACAGTAGCCACTCTGCTAGCTCAGGCAAGAGAAGGTAGCACTCAGTTAATTGATCGTTAACATTTAACATGTGATGTGCCACTAGAGTGGAAATCTGTATATATTTAGGTGCTTGGGATTGCTTATATATAGTCTGTAGTTGGATTTACTGTAGAAACTTTACATAGCTGGACTGCCAGCTCCCCTTTCCAATTACTTCTCTTTTGGAGTGGATGGGTACAAATACCTGTTCAGTATTCTGGTTCTTATTCTGCATTTGGCTTTGGACTAATGGTAAGCCTGGACAGGGATTAGCCATGCTGATTTTATGTTATTGGAGAAACACCTTCACAAAAGACACCCCCTGCTTTGTATACTTCATACAGATGTAGGCAAGGTAGAGGAGTTTCTTAGGTCTTCTGTTTTCATTTCCCCTGGGAACATCCAAATCAATACCTCATTCAAACTGTGTTTCACTCTTAAAGCTAAACCTGCCTAGTGACTTCTTGGAAACCACCACGATGGTGATAACCTTCCATTCAGCATTCTTCTTCCCAAGCTCTATAAAGTTGTCTACATGTGCAGTCTGCTTTAAGTAAAATGAAACTTCATCCTGCTTAAGTTGTGCCATGAAGTTCAGCCTAGGAATGTGGAATTTGGTAATTTTTCATTGCTGTCAGGATCTTGAAGACTCCTGTTCCAAAATAACCTGGGAGCACGTTGATTAAATAAGGGTTCTGTTTTGTAATAACCAAAAGACTAGTGATCTGCTTTAATTCCAAATGGTCTTCAGGAGGGCAGAAAACAGTAGCCTGCAAGCGGCTTCACAAATTAAAAAGGACAATTGTCTGAAGGTTTTTAGCACTGTCTGCACTAGTTGAGAGAGTGAAAGAATGAGCGAGAGCTCTGGATTCCTGAGCATCCCCACAGCTTCTTACTTGCTATCTTACTACCTTTTTTGGGGGGCCCTTGAGGCTAGCCATCAAGGTGGTGCCATCTCACTCTAGAAATAGAGATTGGTCCTTGGCACTGTTAGTCACCAGTCTAGACACAGGTTCAGAATGTGACCTTGTGCTTGCATGCCTTTTGAAGTCTATATACTCAGGCATCTTCTCCTTTAATTTTAATCTGTTTGTAATCTCTGAGTTGTTAGTCTGCTGCTGCACCTGTTATAAAATAACTTCATCCTGTTACTATGTGATAGATGTGTGGCTGTTGCAGTTTGGGAACTGCAATGCAGGAGGCTGTTCTTGAGACTTCCTTAGAGCACACTGAGGAGTGAAAGGTTCCACTGCAATGTTTGTAATTCTTTACTGGAATACTTACTGCAGTGTGATCTTTAGTTGCTTCAAACTGTGGTTTCAACGCAATCCTTCATTGTTAAGAGTTCCAAAATTAAAAGCAGTTGGAATGATCAAGCTGTAGAAGCTGTCTGAAAGTGTGTGGTAGTATTTATTCTTTCAAGAAGAAAAGGGAGTTATCCCTGCCTTTTCATTAGTTTAACAAGGGTATGAATTCAATGCCAAGATTCTTGCCAAGGGGATCAGGAAAGAGTGGTCTGTCCTGTTAACAGTGTGACTACTCCAGAATAGCAGGATTCTGGACAGTTTGAAGATATGTTGTTCTTCTTTTATTTAGTGTTGGATTGAAAACACAGCCTGAATCCAAATGCCCTGAGCTTCTTGCTAATTACTGTGACATGTTGCTAAGAAAAACACCACTAAGCAAAAAACTAACCTCTGAAGAAATTGAAGCAAAGCTTAAAGAAGTGGTATGTGTTTGCTTTCTACTTCTTGATTATTCTGAAGAATGAATTTGTTTAGTTTGTTCCCTTTTAAAGGAATGAAGGCCTCCGTAAAGGGAATTAAGGCCTCAGTCTTCAAAAACAGTTATGCAAGGTGTTGTAATATAGAGAAGAGTTCATTATGGCATCAAGTGTGTGTGGTTAAATCTTGTATGAGATGCAGTGTTTCATGTCTCTGTGTCAGTTAGAATGTTAAATTAATGCCTATATCAGACTAATGTATTACAGTAACTAATGTTAGTCTAGAAAATAGTACAGGAGAGATTTACATACCAGTGTTGGTGTCTTTTCTGAGTCAAGAGAAGGTTCTTGACAAATGAAGAAGTTGGAGGTGTGATACTATGAAAGATTCATAGCAGATGCCTGTGATAGTATTAACACAGTTGCTCTTAAGGCAATGTCAGATAGCCTTGTTCTACTTTGTGATTTACAGTGGCATTAGATCAGCAGACTCATCTGATTAACGATGAAATAACTATATTAAAATTACTTTTTTGACAGCTTTTGGTACTTAAATATGTACAGAATAAAGATGTTTTCATGCGGTATCACAAAGCTCACTTAACAAGACGCCTGATATTAGATATCTCAGCTGATAGTGAAATTGAAGAGAATATGGTGGAATGGCTCAGAGTAAGTAGCCTGACGTCTGTCTTTGGTTGTGCCTCTTGCTTGTGGCATTAATTCCCACTCTTGAACTTAGATATTCTTCCTGCTTAGGTGGGTTCTGGTTTAAATTGCAGCCTCTCAGGACATGTTATGTTTTATTACAATACTTTGTGAAAGTGAAACAGTTTAGCTCTTTTATAAGAGAAATGTTGATCCTAATGGTGGTAGTCAGAACTTTAAAAATATTTCAAATATGATTATCTGAAGGTTTAATATATTCTATATGCAAATGAGCAAAATGCAGTGTACTTGTTTAGGTTTGTATATAATGAGGTATGTTCTAATTGTGAAAGTTTATGTAGATGAGAATATTATTTGCATGCCTTAAACACTCATTCAGATCTTAGAATTCACTGGTTCCTTACTGCATGCCTTAGGTTCTTCAGCGCTTGGATTTCTTTAAAAGAATCATCATATTTCTTGAAGGCATAACTACTTGTGATGTATGCAGAAAACCTTTATATTGCATTGCAGATAAACTCTTATTGTAAAGGGATGATACCTGTGTACTTTAATGCTCTTCATTTTCTTGAGTTTATTATTTTAAAAATAAAGGGGGGTTGTTCATAGTTGTCTGTGTCATAGTTTAGTGTTCTGTTTGTTTGTACAGGAAGTAGGAATGCCAGCAGACTATGTAAACAAGCTGGCTAGAATGTTCCAGGATATCAAAGTGTCTGAAGACTTGAACCAGGCCTTCAAAGAAATGCACAAAAACAACAAACTTGCTTTACCAGGTATTGTTTTCAAGTGATTGTTTATTTTTCATGTCTCTTAGTGGAACAATAATTCTGTTGAATCTTGAGTTAAAAATTTTATCAGCTACAGGTTGAACATAGTCTTTGAGGCACTGTTAGCCCTAGACTGGAAGTATCTGTAGACTCTGCTTTCTCTTGCAGTTGACACTAGAGCTAGATCTTTCTGTAAGTTATTGTGGGTTTTCATTGTGAGCAATCTTGTAGATAACAGGCACCTTACTCTTGTAGTTAAATGCCAAGCAGGGGCTTGAATCAGTGTCAGCCAGGCAAATGACTGAACCATCCCCATTTTTATACATCCTCGGTATTCTTCATGAGCGCATCATGCTGTGCTCCTCCTTTACCTGCCAGCAGGAGAGCTGGATGCATGCTATGAAGAGCTCAAATCGCATTTCCGAGATTAAATTTCACTGATGAGAGAGGCTGGGGAACATCCAGCTTTGGACCTGCTACTGCTGAAAACCCTTGAGTAGTGCTTACAGGCATCAGTTACAAACCTGCATCAGGTCTCAAGGGGGTCTGCAGAGACACATGAAAAAAACAGATACTTCAATCAGTGGTGCTGGCAGAAAGCCAGCGGGGTGTAATTAGGGCACCTTCATGTTAAGTAGGTAGACGCCCTGCTACTTTCTGAAAATGTGGTCCTTCAGAATCGTGTTCAGAATAGAAACAAAAATGCAGTTTAGCTACCTGTTATACCTGGAGATTCAGACAATCCAATCTTACCTTACAGCTGATTCTGTGAATATTAAAATTCTAAATGCTGGCGCCTGGTCCCGAAGTTCTGAAAAAGTGTTTGTGTCTCTGCCCACGGAATTAGAAGATCTCATCCCAGAAGTTGAAGAGTTTTATAAAAAGAATCACAGTGGCAGAAAACTGCACTGGCACCACCTCATGTCCAATGGAATTGTAAGTGTGCTGTTTTCAGTGTATGGATACCCACGATTGTGCTTTCTGTGTGATTATTATTATAGCAAGAAAGCTTGTGATCCAGAAAGGCCTGGAGGTAAAATTGTCATTCTATTCACAGATAACATTTAAGAATGAAGTTGGCCAATATGACTTGGAGGTAACAACATTTCAGCTAGCTGTGCTGTTTGCATGGAACCAAAGACCCAGAGAGAAGATCAGCTTTGAAAATCTTAAACTGGCAACTGAACTCCCTGATGCCGAACTTAGGAGGACTTTATGGGTATTTCCCTTTCTCTTGAAACAGATTGCTGCATCATTTTTGTCCTCTGAAATACTGGATTAGGTTTTTTAAAATGCTGTCAGATAACACTTTGAAGCTGAAACGTGAACACCTTTCTTGTTAATTAATCAGATGTAATGCTGGCCTCTTTCAATACTGTTGAGTGCACAGAGCCTTTACATTAACACACTCTCTCTACCCAATACTATCTAACTTAAGCTTCTGGAAATAGGAAGATCTTTTTGACCACATGCTGCCTAAAGCACCCAGTTATGATTGTGGTTTGTGGAACGGGACTGGTCTAATTCTAGGAAATCAGTGGCACCTGATATGTTGCTTAAATAACTTCAGTGCTTGCTAAGTCAGACTTTTAATTATCTAGCTCAAGAATACAAAAATCACGTAAATCAGATTCAATGCCACTGGTGTAGCTGTGAGTTCATGCACTTCACTTCTTTGTGTGCTTTTACTTATGCTAACCCATTTCAGGAGGAGATTTGGTAAACTGTGTCCCCTCTCTGGTTTTACTAGTATCTTCATATTGCCTTCTTGCAGCTCCAAACAAGGCTATGCAGTTCCCTCACTACAAGTCTGCACAGCAGTGAACTATGTTCTTAAAGTAATTGTTTCCATTTAGAAAGCCTGGTGTTTTATTTTCATTCTTTCCCCCCCTCCCCTTTCTCTGTAGTCTCTTGTAGCATTTCCAAAGCTGAAACGTCAGGTTTTATTGTATGAACCTCAAGTCAATTCACCCAAAGACTTTACAGAAGGAACCCTCTTCTCGGTGAACCAGGAGTTCAGTTTAATGTAAGATGATGTTTGAAAAGTAAAATAACAATGTACTATTTTATAATTGAAGGAATTTACATTAAGCTAGCCTTTGTCCTTGAAAGTTTTAAAGAATCAGCTAGACACTTGGTTTGCTGCCCTGTCCTCACTTAGTTTTCACAATAGTCGTGCTTCAACTAGGTGGTTGGACTAGACGACCTCCAGCAGCCCCTTCAGGCAAACGCTGCTGTGGTTATGATTTCTGTGTAATGAAATTTCTTAAACACCAAGGGGTGAGGTGCAAAATCAGAGGCTTTGCAATATTCCTGTTACTAACGAGCCTGTGAAATGTCATGTAGGAGGACAGCACATAAGCAGAGCACTAGTGCTGTGTTGATTATTACACCCAGATTTTCAAAAGCAGAGTGATAAGTTTATATGGGAAGTGAAACAGCTTAATAATATAGTCTATTGTCAAAAGCCAGGATTTTTGGTGTGGCTTTCACTAGAGGAGTTGTCTTTATTTCAGTGAGAATTGCAGTGCTGTCTTACTGGTGCTCTGAAATCCTTCAGAGCATAAGACAACACCAAGAGAGTCTAAATGGTATATACCATACTCAGCATGTTTCACTTTGGTTTTTTCTCTCTTTATTATCAGTGACTATGATTAGAACTGGCTCCTTGCTAGCAGCCTCAGGTTCTGGGCCTCCTTCTCAGTAGCAGCTAAACATCTGGATCTGTGGAGAGAGAGGTGGCACATCTGCTTTTCTGGGGCTTAGTTTCTTGCCCAGGGCCATTGACGTTTGTTCCTGTCGTCAGGATCTTGAGCTTTGGGAAGTGATAGGAGGGCATGACAGAAGCAGCAGGCTGTACAGAAAACTTGTGGGTGACCACTGAAGAATGCTGTCAGTTTTGTTACGATAACTTTGTCCTTTTTTTTTTTTCCCCAGCTAGACAGGCAGCTCTTTTGATGGAAAATGAACTAGTCCAGTTTCCTAAACTTTGTTATAAACACTTCCTAGTTTTATATAATTAAGCTACAATATATTTGTCTCAAATTTTATTCTTTAAAATAGCACTGTTAACTTTTCACCTTTGGACACTGTCAGTTTTAGCTACTTGATTTTGTTTTGTATATTCAGTTTTAGTATACTCAGTTTTACTGTGCAGAGACATTGAGTTCTCGTTTGTCAGCCAGCTCTCTCGCTGCTGCAGTGCTAATAGCCTATACATATCTGATATGTGATGGTACTCCTTGCTGCTGTAATTTAAATTTAACAGGAATTCCTTAATTGAAAATGTATTCTTTGTTTATTCTCATACAATCCAACTCTTTCAGAAAAAACGCTAAAGTTCAGAAAAGGGGCAAGATCAATTTGATCGGTCGGTTGCAACTTACTACAGAGAGAATGCGGGAAGAGGAGAATGAAGGAATAGTCCAGCTAAGAATATTACGAACCCAGGCAAGTAACCTGCCAGAGGAATATGGAATTACCCTGTTGCTTTGGTTGTATTATGCTGTCCACGTTCGGGTGTTGCTGTATGACATGAATGCTTTTGAGTCCCAGTGGAACTCACTTGTAGCTTTTGGCTTAGATCTTCTGTGAGTACCAGCTTTTGCATGTGTGCTTGTGCAGTGGTAGCTGTCAGCCTCCTGTCCTGAGGTACCGTCATCGTTCTTGAAGAGGACAAAGCAGATACTAAGCAAGCGGTGAATGGGTAACTCTGGGTGGCAGCAGCAAATGGTAAATTTGACTGACTTGAGCCACCAATGTGAACAAAACAGTATTGTTGATCTTGAAATGTCTTTGCTTTGTATGAAGAGCGTAATCTGGGAGATGGGATCGCGCTTTAGTAATAGCAGTATGACTTTTTGAGAGGCTCCCTCTTTAGATGTAAAGTTTCTAAGTAGATCTTGCAGTTTCTTGCTTTGTGGGTGGGTTGTCCTTCAGTCAGGTACTCCTGTCAAACCATTCGAGCTGACGCTTGAAAAAAAGAAATTTCAAGCATCAGAGATCATTACCTACAAAGGAGTCTCACAAATTTCATCTCCCCTTCAAATTGCAGATCTCTTCTGTCAGATAAATTAGGTTCCAGTCATGCCCATTGTGAATTATACCACCTGACTTTGCACCGTGCCCACACTTCCAGCAGAAGGACAAATTAATGCCTGGTTCTGTTTATGAAATGGGAATTCCTTGTGAATTCTGATTCAGCATTAAGCTTGCATTTTGTGAAGTATTCACAAGTTATATCACAAGTCACCCTGGAAATGGCAACTTCTGCTCAGAGCGTGAACGGTCATTCGGTTTTCGTAATTCACACTCCAGATGTAAGATTTAGCTGCAGATTCTCATTTGACTGGAATTGTCTTCTCTCTCATCTTGACAGTGCTTCATTCTTTTCCCTAGCTTCTTTGTAAAAGCAGTTCAGCATCTACTTAGGCTAAGAAACGCAGCATATATCTGATTTTTAAGGACTACTTTACTGTCTTGCCGCACCAGCAGCCCCTATTAACTCTGTGTTCACCTGTCAACCCGGGCATCTCAAAAAAGGAATTAACTTTTCCCTCTTTTTCCCCCCAGGAGGCTATCATCCAAATAATGAAAATGAGGAAGAAAATTACTAATGCCCAGCTTCAGACTGAACTGGTAGAAATATTGAAAAACATGTTCTTGCCACAAAAGAAAATGATAAAAGAGCAAATTGAATGGCTTATAGAGCACAAATACATCAGAAGAGATGAGTCGGATATCAACACCTTCATATATATGGCATAATTTGAGGACTCTGCAGGATGCTGAGAACATAAATGGAAGGGTGCTTGGACAGACAGCTGCCACAGCTTGTGCTGCAGAAGGACATGTTTTGACTTTCGTTACGTATTAAAATCCCTGCCTTACCTTACAGAGGACTATATTTTGCCAATCTCATTCAGCTAGCATGATGGCATTCCCTTCATGTTGCACACTTTTAACAGCATGCTGTTTTGTGGGAAACTTGCATTCATGAAGAGCCCATTGTGAACTTTTTAAAGTAGATTTGATTTACACCCACCAGGAAGAATACAGGTTTGGGTTTTTAGATGACCAGTACTTGCACAAGGAAAAAATATTCAAATATTCATGCACTGAGGAACTGCTATTAGTTTTGTTTTGGGTTTGGTTTTGGTTTTTGTTTTTTTAAATGCAATTAGGACTAGAAGTAGCACTTTCACTTTTGTGTTTTGGATCAACAGAGTAACGTACTGTCCACCTTAGATCCTTTTTATGTAATAACATTTGAGAGACACAAACACGTGCATCACAACTGATATATATTTGTTACAGTTAAAGCCTGTTGGCTCAGAGCAGTGCTTCAATCTAGTAACTGGATTTTAATGATCGACACATAAGTGACATAAAATTAATTCCAAGTCATGGGTGGTATTTTTCCTTAAGCAAGAGATCATTGTTTTTAAACTGTTTGCTGTAAACAAGTGGATATACATTATTTGTTACCTTATTTGGACAGATGATTTGCTACAATCCTTTTTGAGAAGGTAAAGCTTTCTTGAATGATACTTCACTCTAAAAGCAGTTTTCATGGGTGGGTCTGTTACACTGAACAGAAATATTAAGTGTATTTCCATGTACATTTAATATTTGTATTCCAGATATTTAAGTATGACTACATATATCTGAATGCATTAAAGGGTCATTGATGCACAACTCCCCTGTGAAGAAAATAACACTTGAGGATCCCTGTACTAATTTCTTCATTGGTAACTTTTATCTATACAAGCAAGGTTAATCCAATTGGACTGGCTTGTTGCTTAGAGGACAACGTCTTTGGATGGAAAACAAACCCTCTGCTTTTTATTTTGAAACTGGCAGGGTAGGAAATATGAATGTAACAAAAATGGTAAAAGCTAAGGAAAGAGACCTTGTTTGGTGTACGTGGAGTGTGCCAAATACACATCAGGAATTTCGACTTTTAATGTTACCTCTTCTGTTACCAATCATCTTAAGTAATCGTTGGCCACTGCCTGCCTGCCTCTACTCTGAAATGTCCCAGCCTGTACTGGACTGATAACATGAATCACTGGAGCAGAGTGCCTGTCTTGGGACAAAAGGTAAGTTGGGCTTTACTCACTTCTGTATGAGTATTCTTCTAAGAAACTGCAAGCTTGCGATTATTCATTTTTTTTTAATTACCCAGTTCAAGTACGATGTCTAAAGGTCTTATCATTGATGATTGAAATGGGGAAGAGGATACAATTAACTTTAGTCAAAAAGGAAAACCTTCCAGTAAGGAAGAGGAGGAGTTTTGCTTTCACATGGTTGCAGTAAAGTATGAAGTAAGAGTGGTTTAAAAGCAGACTCTACAAGAGTGGCTGTTTGCATCCTTTAGCAGGCTGCCTGCTCTGTTACTAATGTAAATGCCAGTGTGACTGCCTGAGAACGGTGTGTGCTTGGACATCTGTTTGAGTAAGACTTTGTCAGTAGTGAGGGTTTCATGAACAAGAGATGGAGAGAAGCAAGACCTGGCCTAATACCGTCGATTGAAATCCCACAGCTTGTGTTTCATGCTTTTTTTGATGCTCAAAAGCAGATGCTGTTTAAAAATACTGCATCTTTTATGTTGGCCCTGTGGTGTTGCGATTCAGAATCGAAAGCAAGTGGTGCTCTGTGTAGTTAACCGGTAAAACTATTTGAACATTAGAAAACAAAATTCTAATAAAAAACCATGATGCTGCAAGACTTTTCAGTCCTTGTAACTTCAAAGTAATAAATGCTCATTTGGGATGATGGGGGAAAACGTGACAGTGTGAGCGTGCTCTTTCCAACGTAAACAGCTTCAGCCCTTAACCAGAGAAGAGCAGGTCTGAAATTGTCCCGCAGAAAGAGCTGCCACAGGGGTAAAGCTGAGTTTGAAGCCATTCATTTTTGTTTTGAGAGAGAGGTTTAAGAGACTGCATCTCAGATCCAGCTGACTAGGAAGCTGGAGCGTATGCAGAAAGCAGCAGGTTGCTAAAACCTAAGGAGATACACGTTCCCTTAACTAACAAATGCCAAGTGATCCAACCTAAATGTTATCTAGATATTTCTCAACACCCAGGATGCAGAAGTATAATTGGTATGTGCCTATGACGTGGTCTTTTTTCTTTAAGTATATACTGGAAATGGATGTCGGGTTTTTTATTAAATGAGACTCACACCAGCAAATTTGTTAAAGATGCAGAATCACATTTAGCATCCTTCATCAGGTCGCTTTCACCAATATGCACTTAAAACTAGTATCACCTGGGGCACAGGGAGATACCTGGGGTAAACTGTTCTTTTGGGGAGGGTAGAGTTCAGATCTAAACAAAAAAAACCTATTCTTCACTTGCAATATGGCAACAACGCACTTTTAAGGCTGCAGTTTTTAGCTATGAATATATATGTCCAAAGACCTAGCTTAAAGAGGTGCTGCATCTGAAAAACACGTTGCCACACACACTGCCACGGTGAATAGCTAAGGAATGAAATCTGGTGGAGAAGAGGGGGCGGGGGGTGGGGATTGCTCTTAAGTGGGTTAATTAAGAAATACTGTTAAATCTTTCTCTGTCCCAACAACTTGATGAGGATCTCAGTTTCAATTCTGAAGTCTTCCATTTTCCTCTTTCCACAGTTGGTGTCCCTAGCTTCTATTTTTACTCATCTGTCTTTCATTTCTTACGACTGTAATGCAATTACATTTCCAAAAGACAATGTGACTTTCTCATTTTCACCTTTTTAAACTTAATATAAATGTTCTGAATGTTCACATGTTGCATTTATTTGCATTGGGATGCCATTGTCCTGTAAAGTGCAAATTTTAAAAATACAATTGGCAAAAAGATTTGATAGTTTTACAGAAAGATTTGCTATCTTAAACTCAAACTGTTTTCTATTTTCATCCAAATGACTGGGATGCTATCTTTGTAATTCTTTGAGGTCATATTTGTGAAATAAACAATACATGAGAGCTTTCCTGTCATATACACTATATGTAGTCTGGAGTGATGAGCAAACTTGAGTTCCTGAGTTGTAATATCTATCTACGTATGGTATTTACAATTTTGAATGTGTGCCACTACCAAGATAATAATGCTGTACAATTTTGAATGGTGGTAGTTTCTGTATGGCAGTCCAGCTGAACTATTTTGATGTACTGCTTAATTTTTGAATTTTATTTTTTAAGTTGTATAATTTATTTTCTTGCAAAATAAAAATGTAATATAAAAGACTACTCATTTAGCAAGGTATTTTTGTGTCTTCCCCTGCAAAATTTTTAAGTTGAATTTGGGTGCTGCTCCTAAAAAATACCACTATTGCATTTTCCTGATTCAGAGTCCCAAAGTCTGTCAGAATACTATGTACTGGGTGGGTGTGTGTGAAAACAGATAAAGACTTCCAGTTCCTTTCTTGTTATGATTTTTCAAGTACTTAGGGTTATATGTAGAGGTAAGTACTTTTCCAAATTGTATTTAAAGGTTAGCTGTGGTCTTTGAATTTATCAAAGCCTGCTGAGCCAAAAGTGACTGGGGTTGTCTGAACTTCATGGTGTTTTGAAAGGGTTGTGTGTCTGTGCAGCTCATGGGGATGTGCTTGGGTTGGTTTGTCCCTGCAGTCACTTGCCATGAGTGTCACTGAAAATAACCGATGGTGTCACCAGAGTATTGGGACCTTCCAGTACCTGGCCCTGCAGTACACAAACAGCGACGTGGGAGAAGGTGGTTGCCTGGAGGAGTGCTTTTTCTGTGATGGCTTTTCCTCCCCTTTTAATGCCTTTTTCCTTCCCTTTTAATGCCAGTAGCCTTTTCTGTTCCGGCTCCTCTTCAGTGCACCAGTGAACAGCAGTGTGTTGTGCTTCCTAGCACACGCAAAGGTTAGAACGGTTTGTATGGAATAAATGGCTGCCTTGGAGTGGTGTGTGGCACGTTTCAGCCTGGCAGTTCTTCCTGGCAGAACTATGACAGCGTGTTGCCATTATCTCCAGACCTTTTCCTCTCTGTTAGGGCAAAGTGTAGTCTTTCACAACCATGGTTTTCCAGGTGGGAGTTCTCTAGAAATAAGCCAGTTATCACAGGAGTTGCTTAACAGATTGAACTGTAGTTTTGGTAGAATTGTTGACCTAAATACAAGTGGCTGTACACCCGCTTGCTTTCATGCAAACACCTCTGTCTCCGTCTCAGCACTGTGCACGTATTTAGTCCTCGTTTACTGTAGTGATGGTGACCCACTCTGTAGCTTAGCTGGATCCTGTGCCTGTGTCCTGCGTGCCACTTGAAATGCCCCCAAGGGAAAGTGGTTGGTGGTGTGAAGGCTGCTCCAGGACCTCCTGAGCTCAGTGTGGTGGCTTTTAACAGCCTGAAAACGGAAAACAAGCAACTCTGAAGCTCGTGCATTATAGCTGTTCTTGAGAGATGCTGACAGAATTAAAGAAGGCGTCCTTCCTGAATGCTCTTCTGGTTTCAAGCCCGTGGTGTGATGTTAGGTATGTACAGCTCAGGATTTGCCATCTATTGCAGTCACTGATTTCTAGTAGCGGAGGCGTTAAGGAAATCACCACACCTCCAGCTTTTATTTAACAGGCATTGGAACTTAGCTCAAGCTGAGGTAAATAAGCAGAATTTATTGCCCCAAGCAGGGATTCTGGGTGTCAGTAAGCTTCTGAAGGAACTGAGGTGTGAAACAGAACTGCTGGCTGAGGTTTGTCACCTCTCACTGCTGCCACTGTCGGTGCCAGGGGATGGGCAGGTTGCCACACCAAAGGTATGGAGGAAACCAAATGGCCTTGGAGCTGAGGAAGCTACAGCTTCAACTGAGAGAGGAGCATTCCAATGGGATGTGACTCGGCTTTACAAAAGGAGTAAGGCAGAACCATCTTCCCAGAATCCCATAACATCATCTCTAGGGCTACTTGATAAGATCAGCAGAAAGTTGGTTTAGAACACTGAAAGAAGACTTGTTCAAGGCCAAGCTGGGGCAGCAAGTCACAGGGATCAGCTGACTCAGACAAATTCATGGGTAAGAGAGAATAAAGGCAAGGGTAACATCTTTGGACAGGGAAAGTGGATGCTGGAGGAGTCTAGAGAGAGCACCCTGGCTCAAGCAGTTGTTGCAGGGGATGCTAGTTGGTAGCAGTCTCTGTTGAACTCTCTTGGATTCTCTTAAATATGAATTACCTTGAAAGAATGGATTACCCTGAGGAAAAGGACTGAGGAGAGGGAGACTTTAAAAAAGGCAGCCAATGCCTCCTGCAGGATGGCAGGAAGAAGATGCACAAGACCAAAACTGTAAAATGTAGGGGACCACCCAGCAGAGCACCCTTGTTGGTGTTTACCATCTTCTGGAGGTGTTCAGGTAGTTCCTGGCCGCTGCCTTAGGAAGGATGCAAGATACCCAGGCAACCCTGAAAGGATTTCTTGCTTCCTCCTCCAGCTTCCTCCTGCCTGTGGTGCGAGTGGCTGGGGCTAGGAGGTGGCTGGCAAGGGCATCCTGCTGTTGGCATGGGTGGTGTGGGGGAAAGCTGCCAGGAGAGGGGCTGTGCTGCAGTGAATCCCAGGGTGCCCATGTGCACATGAGGGAGCACTGACTGCAATGGATTTTTGGTTTGACCTGTTACAGGTGTTCTGTCTCTATTTTTTCATACTGTGTTAAAGAATTTGTGTCCTGAAATACACTTAGTAACTACAGGGAGGAGATGTTTCTTTTTTCTTCACTCAGCTTCTCTAAGCACTGGACTTCTTCCCTCCTGGCACTGGCAATTACACCACCTGCTTGCTGTCTTACCTCAAAGTGAAGCAGCATGTTCTTGGGTGAATATCCTTTTGTTCAGTAGGAGTGAGCACCAGGATTGTTTTCTTCTCAGTGGATCCTACAAGAGCTCTAAAATGTTGGGGGATCTCTCCATGGATGGGATCTCCACCACGGGCTGTGCCCTGACGGGGGCTGTGCCTGATGCTATACTGCTTGGAGTTCCCAGAGTCTGAAGGGAGGTAAGATGGTCCACACTGCCCTCTTTCCGAGTTTAAATAAAGGACCTATTAATCAGTGTGTCTGGGATGATGCAAGCACTTGTTCTGGTGCGTTAACAGGCTGTATGTCAGATAAAGGGTCTTATACCACAGGAGTAAAGGTTGAGTTAAATAAGAGCTTTTCTTTTTTTGTTGTTCTTTATGCTTTTGGTGTTACACATTTCAAAAAATCCTCATCCAACCAGGCTGGGTGTCTTTTCAGGGTAAAATATTTGGCTATTCCTGAGTCAATATTTGCCAGTTCCTGTGTTATCTCTGGTTTGTACTTGAAAACTTTGGCTCTAAATCAAAGGTCTAGACTAGGTAGGTCAAACTCTCAAAACATCAGCTGCTAACAGTCAAGGAAGCAGAAGAGTGGAAATGCTTCCCTCATCTCTGTCAGTCCCAATCAGCCTCTTACTGCGTGTCTGGAGAATCTTTAGACTGATACGGAAAGCAAGTATTTTGAGAGCAGACAGAGAGAAAAGTGAAATCCTCTCTCAAAGGGAAAAGAATGAGATGTAGAACAGAAACTAAACTGAGGCAGTTTTGAGGAAGGTTAGTTTTACAATGAGAAGAGAAAATCATTTAAAAACTAGTCAGGTAAGCAAGTGGATGGCAACAAGTTGTCGAGAGACTCTTGCTTTCCAGATGCTGTATCCGAAGGGTGTTTCTTTGTGTTTGTTCTAGGCTGTGGTCTGAAGGGAGAGGAAGGAAAGATGCAAGTCAAGGCTACTTTACCTGGCTGGCAGCCATCAGCCCCAGGGAATGCAGCAGTCAGCTGCGGGTTACTGTGCCAGATGGTGTGCTCATTCCTTCAGGAATGAAATAAGTGGCTGAGGAGTCGGTAAGCAGGACTGATCAGAAACAAAGCCGGGACTGCTTGTCCTACCCAGGGTGCAGCAGCGCCATTCACAGGGACTGCCACCGTGTCCTTTGAGTCTGTCGTTCCAGATACAAAGCTGAGGCCCAGGAAGGACTGGGCTTCTCCTGGCCTGGCGCTGTGCGTGTTGGAGAGAGGCGCTGTTAGGCAGCCGAGATTTGATACCGGCTTTCAGCTACAATTCCGAGCGCAGAGCGGGGCGGTGGGGGGGAAGCTGGGGAACGGGTCCGGGCCTCCGAAGGCGGTGCAGGGACGAGAGGCCCAGCCCCGGCCTTGCTTTCCCTGCCCGGGGGGGAGAGGAGAGCCCTAGCACCTGGTTCAGGGGCCAGAGGGAGCTTCGGCTCCGTCTCCGCACCGTTCCCGGCTCGGCACGGAAAGCAGGCTGCCCGCCCGTGCTGCCCACCCCCACCCCCCCTCAGCCCCCTTCCCTCTCCTCACGGCGGGCT